>VDFB02086523.1:0-10420 GCA_007258455.2 Sequoia sempervirens
GGCTTTGGCAGTGTTCAGAATCACTTCAGTGTTCGTCAGCTTCAGACGGATTAGTCATCGGATGAGTAACGAGGGAAATATTAATATTTAATTGCATTAATTAAATATTAATTAATTGAGGATTATAATATAAAGTTATAATATTAAATTATAACTTAAGTGATTCTGCTTGAGGGGGTCGCCATCATCAGAGAGGGGGCCAAATTGACATTTAAATTTATATTAAAATATTTGGCTGTGACTATGGAAATATTAAAAGATTAAAAGTTGAATATTTTATTAAAACCCTATTATTAAGGAAATCGCACTTTTGAGAGATATAGTGCATTTGCATTGGGTTTTGAGCCATTATGACATTTGTGAATTGAGTGGTCGGTCTTGCGAGGAGAAGCAGAACAGGGTTTCGGTCACCGAGCGCGTGGAGAACGAGCCATCTCCAGTGAGAGCGATTCAGAGGGTGTGAAATAACATCTGATTTATTGCTAGCAGAGGTTTCTTCATTCAGAGGAAATCATTGAGCTACAGAGGATTTAATTACCTTCAGGGTTTCAGAGAGTTTCTTTCTTTCAGAAGACATCTAACAACATAGGCACACATATTCTCCACATTCAGAGATTCCAGAAGGAGGTCGTACCTTTATTAATTGTTGTTGTTGTCTCAGCCGTACAAATCTGTACAGTACAGCCGTACCATCATTGGAAAAAAGTGTATTCTCCAGAGGAAGTATTGTTTCAGCCTAGTTTTCATCTGGGAGCATATAGCAAGTCAAGGCGCCTATCTTTATTGTTATACTGGAGACTTCTTTGAGTGCGATACCTCCCTTCATTAATTGCTGATCATTATTAGGCCGTACTGCTGTGTACCAGGCCGTACCAACAGCTAGGAGGCGAGTTCTTATTTCTGTTCAAAGCGCCTATCTCCCAGGCAAGCTATCTTCATCACCTTGGACGTAGGAGTAGCTGGAGTCTTCTGTGATCACCAGACAGGAGGAGAAAGGGCTTAATCCTTGCAGCCGTACCATTCTCAGCCTTCATTTATTGCTGCTACAGAAATCAGGTTTTTCATCAGAAATCATTGCTTATTTCATTTGCATGTAACTGGGATATATTGTAATCGTCTTCAGAAGATTCTTTAATGAACAAGTTTCAGTATTTGCAATAGATTTGGTTATTTCCGGAGCTATAAAATTTTATTTAGAATTTACATCATTTATGTGCAAAATCGCCATTCTTCATTTTTATGCAAAAACGACCAAAAACCCAAAACTTCAGAAAAACATCAGAAAACTTTCAGATTCAGGATTAGGGGAAACTTAGGGTTTTCTCTGATTAAGCTTCCTTAAAAATAAATTTACGGCTTAACTTGAGAAAACTCATAGTATCATGAAACTCATGCTAGCTTCTAAAGACTACAAATATTCCACCATTCATTAACCATAAACATGCATGAACAAAGATTGAACTTTGGAGCAGCTTTTAGTTTATGCCCAGACTAACTTTACACAGCTATCTACCATCAGTAAACAACAAAAAGTATGGACAAGAAAGGCATCAACACAACAGAAATCTACACAACCATTGAACAACATTACTAAATCTATCAAAGTAATCTAAGACCATGAAGAACAACAAAATAAGTCTAATAAATCAACTGCTATGGAGATGAATCATGAAACAAGCAATAGAAACTCAAGAGTCACTTAAAAGCCAATGAACTTCTATTAAAAATTTGCGACATGTCATTACAACAACTCAACTCTCTCTTGAAATGAGGAGACCCCCTATTTATAGTGTTCAAAATAAAAATGAATGGCCAAGATTGATTTGCATTGTGTGGCCAAGATTCACTAAAAAATAGGGTTTCCTCTACTAAATATATTATAATTTAAAATACATTCCTATTGTCTTTTCCCTATTTTGTCCTCTTGTGGCAGCACTATAGCATTTTGTCTTCTAGTCAATTTCCTTTGTTGTAACTATTCAGTGAGGAGCTTGTCATCAATGATCGGGTTTCCTTCCTGCTTCTTCACAGTGACATATTCTATGAACTTGCTAATTAACGCCCGAAGTTTCTTGATCTCCATTATATTGGATTGGAGTACCTCGTAGTTCCATTGCTTATATTGGCTCGTAAGTGTATACCAATCTTCATCACACTTAGTTGTATTGTCTCTCACTTGTTTACATTGGGTGAAAGCCTAAGTAGAGATATTCATGAAATCCATGGTGATCTCACCCGACATTCCATCTTCCATCTTCTTACAAAAATAAGGCTTCACCTTTCTGGATCGATCTCAATAGCGGACACATCGTAGCATGTCATCAATTTTAGATACTCAATATAGTTTTCCCTAATTTCCTTGGCCCAATCAATGTCAAGCTCCACTTTTTAGAGGACTTGCCCCAGTATCTCTTTCCTATGTTCAAAGTCCAACTTCCACATATCCACCAACTAGTGATCATCCTCTACCAACGTAAGGTCTTCTTCCCATGTTTTGTGAGGCAACTTGAGGATGGCCTCAATTTTATGGTAGGTGGATTCATATATCCTTGGGAAGTCAGTGGAGAACTTCTTCATGCCCTCAAGGGACTTATGGACTTCCAAGAATTTATTTGTTGTCCTGACAACATGATTGATGCCCATGTTTCCAACATACAGGACCTGTTGGAACCAATCTTTCATGGTTTTAGTTTAGTTCTTCCTTTTCTCAAGCTTGTAAATTGTTCCTTTGGACAGCTTCTGTGGTGGAGCCAGGGATTTCATAGATAGCTCTTCCACATATGACCATTGTTGGATATAGGCTATCAAATCAGCCACCTGTGCCTTAAGTTCTTCCTTGGAGATCTTATCCTGTTGTATCAAATTCACCACCATGGCAACGGACTCTTGGAGATGATCTATTTTCTACTCTCTGGAAGTTGTCCCCAAGCCGATGGTGGAGATGTTGTAACTTATCCCTTCTTCTCCCACCACTAGCATGGCTACCTACATGGTCCTAGATCAAGAAGCGTCCATTCTCAGCTTGGATCTAACTTTGGGCTTCTTCTCTTTCTTGGTGTTGATCTGAGCTTGGGCCAAGATGGCCTCTAACCTTGCTCTTGGATCTCTTGGAGTACGAGCTTTCTTTTCCAGTTGCTTTTCCAACCACTCAAAGATCTGAGACTCTTTCTTGGGTGATTCACGATCACCTTCTTCTTCATCCCTTCTAACTTCAATCTCTTTATCATCAAGAGATTCCTACTCCATCCTTGTGTCTTCTCCTCCTTCATCAGAGTCTCAGATGAACACAATGCATTTAATGGGAAACTTAGTGGGAATGCATTCCTTGGGGCTGTCCTCCCCTTCAATGTCCTTTTCTTATTTTTCTTCTTCATGCCCATGTTCCTCAGGCTACTTTGTCTCTAGGCTTTCGTGGGTCTTGGCTTCTTCTTTAGGCTTGTCTTCTTCTTTACTTTCTTTTTTATCATGCTAGGGTGGCACATCTTGCTCTTTCTTTTCTTGTTCTTTTTTTGCTGAGAAGGGAATTTCTTCATCTGGCCTAGAGCTTTCTTCTTGTTCTCCAGTTGGAAGTTCAATGTCTTCTTCCATTTTATCACTAGACTCTTTTTCTTCTTCGGGAGGTGGTCTTTCCACTTCCTTTCCAACATCCTTTAATTTCCAAGCTAACTCTTCTTCTAGGTCTGCATCAAAGGTTTCTACAATATATTTGGTGTTGGCATCTTCTTCTTCATCACCCTCAAAGGACTCTATTTCCTCTCCCTCACAGACTACCTTATCAATTTACAGAGTGTTGGTGCTTTGGGTGTCCATGGTGGTCATCTACTTCTTCCTCCAATGCCTTTGTGGCCTCCTTTTCTTGCTTCTCCAACTCCTTAGATATTTGCATTGTGGCCTTCATCTTTGGTGGGTTAGTTGGAGGAGTGGAGGTGGGGATACTAGCAAGAATCTGTGCCAAGGTGGCCTAAATAGACGGGTTCATCAATACTTCAGAAAGCTCTGTAGGAACCTTCTGCATATGTCAAGAAAATTCCTCTAGAGGTGAGATTATAGGCATTGGAATTGTTGCTAGTGCTAATGAGAGAGATGTGGTCGGGGACATGGAAGCAGAAGAGAGTGGAGAGGTGGTGGTGGAAGAAGAGTCAATCATCATGACCTACCTGGTAGGTGGAGAAGAAGCAAGGTGGACTGAGATGTCCACCGCAAGTGGGGAAGTAGCAACCAATGTCTAGGAAGCAGGTAGAGGAGCAACAACAGTGGAGGCGTCCAGTGGAGATTTTGGTTGCTTATCCTCCATCTCTTATCCCTCATGGAGTGGATTTTCTTGAATAATAGGCATCTCTGTGAAACTGCCTGATCTTTTTTGTTTCTTGGAAGATTCACCTTCCAAGGCCTTACTAGCATACACCTTAGGATTAGGCCGCTGCTCATCAGTTTCTTTTCTTTTCCTTGATCTGGTAAATGGAGGGGATTTCAAAGTCTCTCCTAATGGGGCAACAAATTTCTCTCTATTTGTTCCACTTGGCTCATTTTTGAGCCCCTCATAGGTCAAAGTGACCCCTTGTTGCTTCAATCGGGCAACTTTCCCATCAATCCACTCTTTTGTTCGAGCCTCGACGAGCTTGGTTAGAATGTTGAGGTCATCGACCTCTTGCTCCTCCCAATCAATCAGTGGTAGTGGTAGATTAGCAACCACATTATATTAGGGATCCATGACCATGCTTTCATCTTCCTCCACTTGGTCAGGCACTGGGAACAGATTGAACTTCTTTACAAAGTATGTGGTCATTTGCATATAATGTCTCATCCTCACTTCATTGTCATCTTTGCAATTAGCCTATAAATCCTCAACACTATGTACATGGGCATATTCAGGTCCAAGATTCTTCTTGATATGGCCATAGGGATCCATTTGTGGCCAGGCAGTGTGGAGTCTCAAATGGTATTCGACCAATTCCTTCTCTGAGTTGCCGACACACTGAGAAGTGTGTAGTTCATATAGCCCTTGACCGAAAGAAAGGGGATAAGTAATCCTTGCCTTAAATGTTTACTGATCAAGAGTTTGTGCACATGTTGTAGCTGTCGAGAGAGCTCCAATAGTATTATCCAGTCATTGGGATATAGGGCAGCTTGTGGGGTCTTTCTGAAAATCCTTCTACACGAATGTACGTGAAATTTAGATACTGGATGAATAGAAAGGAAAACTACTTTAGAAAGGCATTGGAACTATGGGAGACCCTCCTCTCGAAGTCAACCCCAAGTAATCTGATGATATGACCTATGAAAGCATCATTGACCCTGCAGTAATCCTCCTTGAAATTCATGTATTGCAGTTGGGGGTATTTGTCATAGACCTTCAGCTTCCTGCCAGGTTCTTCATCTGGAGCTCTGAACAAGCCTCTATATTGCCTCTTCTCGGCCAATGAGTAGACCAAATAAGATGTAATGGAGAATTTGGAGGTCTTCTTAACAACCATAAACTGCTCATGGAAGCAATCACTAATTATCTCTGCCCAATAGAACATGACCTTGCCCCAGAAGATCTCTTCTACAAAGTAGACCATCCATTCTTGGAAATAGGCAGCAGTTGGAAGGCCCATTACCCTGCTTAACAATCTTACGAAATCATGGTAATCTTCATAAAAATCACTTTAGAATAATTCTTGGGGAACCTTAGTAGCATTGCCCCTCTTCTCCTTGAGCCAAAACTAATTTATGAGCTTCTTACATTTGAGTAGGTCCTCCCACATTGCCTTTCCATCATCCCTAGTTGGTATTTCCATTTCCCCGAAGGTAGGGATATGAAAGGTTATGGTTATTGCTTTAGCGGAAATATCAGATAACATGTCTCCATCTTTGTCCACTATCATTCGGGTCTCTGGCTGGTATGCCTCCCTAGAAGCCATTACTAGTTCAAGGGTGACAAGAGTGGGAGGGAAGCCTGCAACCTTAGCTATTCCATTGCCTCTAATTTTTCTTTCACTTTTAGTAGTGGGATTGATCAGGACTCTTTGATTAAATTCATCAATATCCACTTGTCTGATATTTGTATCTGTGACCTCCTTCCACTCTGTGGTGACCTTGGATTTCAAGGGTTCCCCTTGGAACTAATACTTCATCTGGTCCTTATCTTCTTTTCCATGGGGTACCTTGCCTATTTTCTTTCCTTTATCTTTCTCCGCAGCCACTCCCGAAGGTCCTGCACTTGATTCCATATATCATGTGGGAAAAGGAGAGTTGAGCATATTTAAGCACGAAAATAATGAAGCATTAGTCAAATTCCTGCAAACAGAGTTAGATTAGATAATTCAACATTTAAGAAATCTAACATATGACCCAGATTGATATTAGTAGTTCACAGGAGGGAGCTTGGATGGTTCGGGCCCTAGGGGTCAGACTTCCCTAGTCGTATAGCTGTTTTGAAGGGAAAATAGGGTAGGGCGGCCCAGAAGGCTCCACCCTCCCTAGGACTTGGCTACTTTGTGAGGTTCACTAAGGAGAATAGGCCATTTTGGCACATGGGTCGAAGTTTGTTTGGTAAATGGAAGGCATTTAGATCACCTTTTGAGCACTCAGAACTGGGAGGAGGGTTGGTCATTCAAAATGACTTTGGTGAGACAACACTCTGGAGGTGGAGTTCCGCCGGGTGGGACCCGTGAGTACTGTTGATGGTGTTTTCTGCACAGCAACAACTCAGATAGAAAATAATATTCTATCTTTCTTGAAAGGTAATCTTCAACAATAAATTGCTGAAAATCACCCCAAGGTCTCTCAGGTGTCAAGTCATGACAATGCACAAAAAACTCAGATAATATGTGAAAATGCTGGTAATCATAATCGGACCTTACAAATGAACAATGCTGGAGGTGAATTTTTATCAGATGCAACAATATGGTGATGCTTTCAATCCTAAAACTAACCCAGATTCAAAATAAATAGCAAAAGAGATAAGAGTTTAGAGAAATTTCTAAATCTAAACCATTTCTAAGACCAACAATGCAAATGATAAAAACTTGAAATGGACCAATCCCAACGAAACCAATCTTTGCTTGACCAAGATTAATCTACAATCTTACAGAAACAGTGCAATCTTCTAAGGTTTTAAAAATTTTCAGATCATGAACATTCACCCAAGACAACCCAATTGTAGTTGAAATGAATAAATCTCCATAATTGAACCAAGCACAATGAATATAAAGGTCCAGGCTAACTTTACAAAGCAACTAACAATCAACTAGCTGCAAAAAGTATGGACTAGAGATTGCTGCAAACACTTCAAACATTAAATCATGAACATCATTGAATCAGATCTAAATCTAAATCTAATAACCATGAGCAATTTAAAAAAATAGAATCATAAGAACCATGCAAGATAAGTCAACACAAAAGAGATCACCAGAAAATCACAATGCCTTCAATTGTATTGAATCACCAAACTCCAGCAACAATTCCAATGTTTAGTTACATCACTTGCTCAGAAATTGACTACTAGCTTCAATTCTACTCCCACGCTAAATTCCTCGGCTTCCTCTATCAAATCTCTCCCAATCTCTCTACCCCTTACAAATGAGGCACAAACACTATTTATAGAAAACCCCAAACAGTCGCATCTAATTAGATTTTACAATAATAACGGGCCCCAAAACAGGTCGGCCAAGAGAATTTCAAAATAGGATAAGATTCGCATTAAATGCATGAATATTATCCATGTCGGCCTACGATCTCCAACAAGATCAGATTCACGTGTCTTCCAGAAAGTCCTCCAACTGTAGACAGTTTTGGCACAGATTCTTAGGCAGGTCCCATTTTGAAAATTTAAATTGAACACTTCCAGATTTCCCTCTTTTGGCACAAATCCATATGCGTTCCTTTATTACTATACGAGCTTAGTCAATTTACCCATCCAGGGGAATTGGGATTTTATGGGGCATCGAAAACGAAGGGCGGGATTCATACCGACCTGGGAAAATCCGCGACAGATTCCGAAAATCCGCTAAACAGATTCAAAAACGCACGATGATTCTCGGGAAAACCAGCCGCACAAGAATCGAAAATCCCAAAGCAAAGACGTGATTCCCATAAAACTCTGACGAATCAAAATCCTGCCGATAGAACCGGAAAATCCAAAGACAGAATATGGGGAAAACCACCGGAAAAGACTCGGGAAAATCCACCGTGATGATTTTGGAAAATCCAGCCGCAGACAGAATCAATGTAAAACCACCGATGATTCCGGAAAATCCAAATGCATAGAAAAAATCCCAAAGATCAAGCAAAAGCCCCGGATTTTGTTCTAACTTAGTTTTTCTCAACAACCCTAGGGGAAGGACCGGACAAGCAAGATGAACATCTGGCGATCCTCAAGTAATGAAATCAATAAAATTAAGGGGCCCAAAGACAAAGCCAGAGTAAAGTATAGTGGTCCCCACTTTAGTATGTGCAAAATCGCATTAAATAAGTCCAAAGGGATGGGGTATAGCCGATGACTCCTTCAAGTATTGGTTGAGGGGCAGTAATTAGAGGATTGCTATTTGAAATGATGACATGTGGAAGTCCGGAGGGAAAATCTAGGGCTTTGGTCTCCGACCATATTCTACTTTAGTTTTTCTTGTTTCTTGCTTGAAGTCGCTAATAGATGAGGGGTTAGGTTCCATATTGGGGAGGACGAAGGAAATTTTCTCCTTGGTAATGGTTGGGATGGGATGAAATCTCGTTCACGGAGGCCTGAAGTGAGGGGTTCAAGGGAGGCTAAGTACTTGGTAGTTTTTTTATTTGCATTTCAGATAGCCGCCGGATGAGCGGAACCTGAATGGCGGAAGGTCGCTTCTTGGAAGCCATGAGAGACATTGATGTCATCATAGAGGCCCACAGACAGAGGTCCGTGAACCGGGACCCGGAGGGCGTTTAAGGTGTGGTCGTTTTAAGTTCAATGTCACGTGGCAAACAGATGAGTGGGGCTCGAAAGACGAAAGGTCAGGCTCAAAATTCCATTTAAAATAGTGGCTTGCAAGTAATTCCTCGAGGATGAAGTCCCACAGGCATGAACCCAGACAATAGGGATGGAACCAGTTTTTGATGTGAGTTCCGCCAAGTTTGAATGGCGGGAAGGCGAGGGCATTCCACGATGGCGGACTCAAAAAAGCGTTTCGCTGCATGTAAGTTGTCTTCATTTTTCAAGCATTGGCGATGGTGAAGAGAATGCCCAAACCTGCAGAGTGTTAATGCTCTAGCCAAGGAACGACGTTGGGAGGACAAGGTTTCATGACTGTTTATTAGGTGATTTTGAATGGTTTCTCAAAATTTCATGACATGGGTTTGGGGCACCTTGTTTTTCTCTATCTAGGGCATGTGTTTTTCTCCTTTCAAACTTGTTCATTTTACTAGAAACCAAGAATAACACAACAAGAGGGTGGATGGACAATTCACCTCTAGAACCTGATGAAGGAGGCGAAGAGATTAGCCGACAAATGGCTTGAATTGACACAGGGATCCGTTGGGCTCGAGATTGGTAGTCGCAGGGCAGCTCTCTGATTTGTTCTAACAAACTGGTGAGCGCAAATGACCACTCAGACTTACCTATTTATAGAAAATAGGACATTAAATGTTGCCTATTAAATACGGGTATGATAGACAAAAAGTTGGTGAGTCTCAATTTTGAAAACGGCTGCAGGAGTGCCAGGGTCTGACAACTCAGAGGACATCGATGGATGACCGTTGAATTGTGGTAATAAATGCGCAAGCCATGGAGATCAGGCCCTGACAGGTGTAACGTCATCAGGGGAAGGCCATTCGAAAGTTTGGTGGAAAACAAGCGGTGAAGATAACCCTAGAACCCAATAGAGGGGAAGCTACTTGAGAAAGACCCTTTCAAAATGGCAGTGAAGCAGCGGAAACTTGACAGGGTGGACCCGATGGGTCTCAGGGACGGTCATTTAGACTTAATCATCATAAACATGGGGGGAATGACAATCAAAGTGGTAGGTCCCAGACTATGAAAGGATGGGGTCCTTCGGCTATTTGGCATGACAAATGCAACAGGGAAGTCCACTAGGGGCATCCCACGAGGGCGGACCTGCAGGGTTCAAGGGACTCCAGTTCCTGAAACACTAAGGCAAACACCAAGTGGGAACCCACCAAGACAAAGGACCTTAAAATTTTAGGGGGAAAATAACATTTCCAATTTAAGATGAATATTTTGAGGTTCATTGACCATTTTGAACACCAAAACAAGGGCATGCAAAATGAGGCAAATCCAAATGTGACCCGACAAGGCAAAGGAAAGAAAGGGTCCCCGTTCTGAACGATGCGCGTGTGTTGAGGGCACAATACATGCTTTATGTGATGGTTGGTGAGGTGTGGGAAGTGGAATCAACCCCTCATCTTGGGCCATTTTGTATAATTCATCAAATTTATCAAAGATCAT
>VDFB02086524.1:0-35085 GCA_007258455.2 Sequoia sempervirens
GAGTTTAAAATTGATTTATGATTATTGTTTTAATACATCTTTGAAGTATGTTTTGCGGTCTTGTATGATCTCATTTATATTTGATTTACAATCTTGTATCTTATGATACTGTGATATAATGTTATTGTATTGCTTAATTAAAATTTGGAATTGTATTATGTTTATTAATTCAGTTTGATTTGGAAGTATTTCATGATCATCCTTTGGTTACTTGTTTACTGGTCATTGCTTTGATTTATGTAATGTTATTTATGATTTTAAGTTAGTATGTTGACTCTTGTAATCCTTGAGTTTTATGATACTTTTGTATGTTGAGTCTTGTGGTTCCCTGTTTGGATGTTCTTGGTTGTGGTCTCTTTCTTGTTAGCTCCTCAGCACGGGGGGTGGGTCTTCGGACTCACATGGTCGGGTGGAACGTGCTAAGCACCCCATTGGGTCCCCAGTCGAGGATCAAGAGGTGCGGATTGGTGCGGTTGCAGCGACTCCAAAGTTGTAGTTGTTTTGGGAGCCAGTTTTCATCTATTCATTTGTATCATGATTCTTGTGTATGGTTTCCATTTATGTTTGGAAACACTTTTGTATCATTGTACTTCTTGAACATTGTATTGCAATGTAACATTAAACCTTATGTGGCTATTTGCAGTTGTTATTCAATGTGTTAAGTTAATTATGCTTATGTTGTATTTATGTACTCTGATGGTTTCTTATCAATGATTATCATGTATGTGTTATATTTGTTAATGTTTATTTTGTTATGAATTATATCTTTGGTTTTATTCTTTATTGTCGTTGTGTGGATCTCAGTCTCGTAATGACTCTTCATGTACCCCAAGGGATGTATGTGCTAATGAATCTTCTTAAATGAAATTCATGTTATGATTTAATGTGTATTACATGTATGTTATGTTTACTTTTTTTTTTAAAATTGTGTTGTAATTATTGTTTATTTGTCCTTTGGGTTCACCACGGTACATGCTTCTGAGCCATGGCTGTTTACCCTACCCATGCGTGAGCACCATCCTTTTTCTTTAGTATTATAATAATTAATAATAATAGGAATAGAATTATAATTTAATTAATAATTATAATAATTTGTATTATTTTAATTTAATTTTTATATATATTTATGTATGTTTTGAAGTTAATAAAAATTGGAAAATAAAAAAGTGACAATATCAAACATTTTAAGCTTTAATTTAATTTTTTATTTTAATTGTGTAAAATCAAATCCGTAGGAAGATTATCTTTATATGCTAATTTATGGATGTGCTTTAATTTAAGTTTTATTTTATTATTTTAATAGTGTGAATCCAAATTGATTTTTGTGAAATTTTCTTTAATAAAAATAACAATTACATACATTAAAAAAAATCGTTTAAAAAATGTAAAAATAAGTAACATTTATTTATTTTAGAAAGATTTAAATGAAATTATTTTATAAAGCAAAAATTAAAAAATGTTTAAAAAAATAATTTACCTTGCTTTCCCTACAAATTTTCCCATAACACCCCAAACTTCTTAGCCAATTATGTTCAAGAAAAATAATTTTTACAATTTTTAAAGTTTAGTATTTAACATGTTCACTTTAAAAAATTAAATTATATTTGAGGAGCATAAAATTATAGTTTTTAATTGGTTCAAAACCAACTTATTAATATAATCAACAAAACAAAACTCATTGCAATATCATCAACTAAAATATATATTAAATTAAATCTAATATATTAAGTCTTTTTTTCTTTTTAGGTGAAAGGCAAGAGCCTATATATATATATATAAATAAGGTATTTATAGAAATAAGGTATTACAAAATAGCAGTCTTGGGGCTCTTATCAGCCTGATGATGCAAAATCCTATCTTGTAGAGAAGCTCGTAACAAAGAGATGTTGTGTGATACATTTTGTGCAAAAAACCCCATTAACCCACTTGGCCTAGAAGCCCATAAATTACCCTTACAAATTGTAATTCAAAGTGGATAACCCTGCAAAATTCTAAACCCTTACATACTACAAAATTCTAAGCCCTTTCATGTTACTTTATATGCTATACATACCTTTATAATCTATTATACCCAAGTATGATTAACATATCATTATATTATTCCTCCATACCATCAAAATTCACTTCATTTTCTCCTTACTGCTCCTGAAAATCTTGCACATTATCTAACAGTGGTGGCAAAACATTCAAATTTGGAATACCTCCAAGACGAGGCTGATAGGAAGAACTCATATTGTCTTGGTTAAGCCTCAGATGAAGACCATGGGTGACTGGAGCATAAAACACATTGCCCACTACTAGAACTAGTCAAGCAATCACTGGTTCTAAGTGTTCATGAGAAAAGAGAGCCAAAATCATATTCACCTTCCTCCTCATCATGTCTACCATATCTTCTCCTACTACCCCAATGCGTCTATCTAGAGATTGCTGCAAATACCTAAAGCTCTACATTTCCAAGGTGTTCTTCATTGCAACCAAGAGGGAGATATATGCTATACCATTTAACAGAAAGTGGCATGGAAAGAGACCCCCGATTCGGCCTTGGCCTTTCCACAATTCATAACCTTGCACAACCCTTAAAATTCTATTATCAACCAGAAAAACCTCCTTCACCACCTTACGAGCAATTATCTGCAACACCGAGAGAGATTGCAAGATATCAAACACATTGGATAGAAAGATTGAAACTACCTATGAGGGAAAGATAATTCTCCTCGCCTATGGGTAAAGGATCTCATCACCTAACACTCGTTTCACACTCTTGCAAAACTGGTAACAATTCCAATTGAAGATTTGACCTAGCTCTACATCCCCTAATGAGTCTGAGAAAGGTAGCTCCCATTCCAAAACTAGAAAGAAAATCCTATAGTTTCTGGGAAAGTACTCCATGATAGCTCTTCTACACTGACAACAGGCCTAGTAATTGTACCTCAATTCACCTTCCTCCTTAGAAGAAGACGCTCGGTACATAGCCAATGTCATTCAAGGCCACTACCTCTACAAATTTGTTTTGAGATGAGACCACAACAAGGATGATATTTAATAAAAACTTTACACGTGCAAGGAATATGATGTAACAAGTGGATGTCATTCTGTCCTTTCCCAACTCACCAAGCGCCTTCCCAAGAACAAATGACTGCGTGCAATTTTAATGAAGGGTCATCATAACATGAGTTGATTTGTATAAAACTCCATCTGCATACATTAAAAGAAACATTAGATTTTAAACATAATCATTCACGTGCTTGATATAATCCTCCTCGCATTGGAATGATCATCCTTCAAAGACGTCGTGTAGGAGTTAGTACAAAGCACCATTGGAGATCATGAAGGATTTGACAAATTCATGCAAGGTGAAGTCATTGATATTTCATCCTTATAGATTTGCATAGCTAAGCCATGAAGCTGCCACCTTTATAATGTATTATTGACATTAAATCCTTCTGCTTCTAATGATTGCTTGATAAGACAGATAGTCGACGGCTAGCACATTCCAAACTATGTAATGGATTAAGCTGATCCCTTAACATGCTTCCAAATTGAGTCACCTACTTTGTGAATTGCCTAATTAACATGTTTTGTCATTGATTTATAACCCCTTTGCCTAATTAACAAGTGCTTTCACTATTTATTATTTTCATTAAATTTGGGAAGGCTTTTAAATTAGAATAATTTTCCATGAAAAAAACTTCCTCCTTATCACACCCCATATTGGCTAGTTGATCTACAAGCATATTACCCTCTCTATATGTATGTGAAATATGATAAGCATCAAAATCATCTAAGAGCTTCCAAACATTCTGTAGAACATATCTCGTGTGCCAACTAAAACATTTCCTTTCTTTGCACGCATTTACAACTATCAAAGAATCACCTTATATATGGATTGCACTAATTTGAAGTTGTCTTGCAAGTTGTAGGCCATGGAGGATAGCCATTGACTCTGCCATGTTATTTGTTCTTGGCGATAAAATTATTGATCTAGTTGCCTTCACAACACCCCTTGCATCCCTGATACAAACCCTTGCCCCTGAAGTACCCAATTGCCTCTTGATGGCCCATTAAAGTTAAGTTTATAGAAACCTTCCACTGGTGGGAGCCATTTGATTATACTCCTATCCACTTTTTCCTTAGAAGGCTACTTCAAACTTCCTTTAAAAGGAAAACTTATACCCTACCAAATTTTCAGAATGTTATTATCCCATGATGAAAAAATAGAACCAACATTCTTGTGATCCTAAACCCAAACATTTACTACCTCTATGATTAATTTTTCGATAATTGCATGAATAGATTGGTTAGAAGCAGAGGTTTTTCTAAAGATGCACATATTTATCTCCAACCAAATGGCCCATAACACTAATGCTAGGATTGTTTGCCAAATGCATGCAAAAAAAAGATGATTTGTATAACACAGGACAAGAAGAAAAAAGATCCCATACTGAATTTGGAAATGGAGTATAAAAACTCATTTTTTGCAAAACAAATAACCAACAAGATTGGGAAAATGAGCATTGTAAAAACAAGTGATCAAGGTCTTCAAGAGTTTGATTACATAAGACACAATTAAAAGGATCTGCAATTCCCAATTTAACAAGTCAATCACTTGTAAGTACTCTTTTTTCCAACACTAGCCATGCAAAACTGCCCGCTTTTGGTAGGACCACACTATTCCAACAAAATGAGAAATCCCTATGAGACTGAGTTAACTCAACTTTATTTAGAATCACTTTATAGCCTTGCTTGAATGTATAACCTCCACTCTTGGATGGGGCCCATATTATATGATCAAATTTTCCTGACAAAAAAACTACTCTACTACCCAAAATCTAAACCAAAATATCCTTTTGCTCATTTGATATTTGAATGGAAGTAAAATATTTCCAACTCAGCCTCCTTGATGAAGCTTCTACTGAACTAACATAATCTATTAATCTAGTCCCCCACATCTGAGAAAAAAATGGGATAACTGACTGCAACTCTTGACAATCTTTCAATGGTGGATGCCCATTCCAGGAATCATCCCAAAATTTAACTTGATCTCCCTTATTAACTTCCCAAGAAATATACGATGTAACCACTTTTCTGCATTAAACCATGAAATTCCACATGGCAGATCCTTCAGGAGGATTGGAGACTGTGAATATTCTTGTCGGGTCTTGACTATCTAGATACTTTTCCCTCATCAAAGAATGCCATTTGGAATCTGGTTTTGTATACATTTGCCAAATGAGTTTCCCTCCAAAGGCCAAATTACGTTAAGAAATATCATGTAAGCCCACTCCACCTTTGTATTTCTTCAATACTATACTATCCAAGGAAACTAAGGGGATTTTCCTTGCATCATCCATATTTCCCTTCCAAAGGAAGCTCCTTAAAATTTTCTAAATTTGATCAATTACTGATTTAGGAGCCCTTAAGACTAAAATAAAATAATTAGGAATTGTAGATAGAACTGATTTGATAAGCAGAATACGACCTAAAAAGGACAACCAATGAGCTTTCCAAGCACAAATTCATTGTTTAATTCTCTCAATGACTTTGACCCAATATGTTGGTTTATTAGCCCCCATAAAAAAGGAATACCTAGGTACTTACAAGGTAGATCTGGGTAAAAGCACAATAGTGTGTCACACTGTTGGCCAAATAAATGGTTCTGAGTGAACTATTTTTGGCCAGAAGATATTAGGCCGAGTCACTTTTGGTCAAAACCATGTGGCGCTGACATGGCAGGCACATTTTCGATTGAAGAGGTTTTGGCTGAAAGTTACTTGGCCAAATACGGCTGTCCAAAAACATGGAAAAAGTGAGCATATTGTTGTGCCCTCAACACACACGCACCATTCAGAACAGGGACCCTCTCTTTCTTTTGCCTTGCTGGGTCATTTTTTTCATTGCCACCTCATTTTGCATGCCCCATTTTTAATGTCCTGGGTGGGTAATGTACCTCCAAAGTCTTATCTTGAGTTGACCATGTTTCGCCCCTCCAATTTTGTCAAATTCTAGTGCCTTGCGGAGTCTCCTTGGTAGTTTTCCTTTGCAGTATTCGAATTTGTCGAGCTCTCCCTCCGGGTTTCCACGGCGGGGTTTCCCCTCGACAACTGTTCGAATCACGAAAAATAAATTTCAAATGGCCGCCACCTTGCTCCTTTCCGGCCTCCAGGCTCTGCCTTCCTAGTTGCTGTGGGGACTCAATGAAGGGAATCAAATTCCCAACCTTAGTGCTGGGTCTGGTCCGCCAGGCCGCCCCCTCCAGACTTTCGTTTGGTGATTGCTATTCTGAACGGTGAGGGCATGACGACTTTCCGGCTCCTTAGGCCTGAGAGTTTTTAAAAATTGAAGAAATATTGGCCACCCTTGGACCCTCTGGGTCCCGGACCTCCGAGTTCTGTCCCCGAAACTCCATTTCTGCTCGGACGTTCCAAACGGCTAACCCCAGATGTCTTTCTGGCCTCGTACCTCCAGATGCTCCCAAATCAATCCAAATGACCTCAAATTTGAAATCTGATCTCGACCCATGTGCTCAAATTCGACCCTCTTCGCTATGAGCCTTTTGAACCATCAAAATTCGATCGAGAGAAATCTCCCGGATCGCTCTACCCCGTTTTCCCTTCCAAGATAGCATTCTTGCCAGGGAAGTCTGGGCCTCTAGGCTCGGATTGTCCGAAAGCCCTCAATTAAAAGACTAATAACATCTGGAAGAAAAAGTATGATTTTATGAATGATAAAATGTCTAAAGTTGATTTCATCTACAGGATTTCAACTAACGTCAAAGCTTTCATGATCAATTGCACTGACCATGTCTTTGCTTGCAGGATATATGGAATCAGGTTTAGGACCCTCGGGGGCAGCTGTGGAAAAAGATAAAGGAAAGAAATTAGGCAAGACTCCTCGCGGAAAAGAGGACAAGGACCAAATGAAGTTCTAGTTCTAGGGTGAACCTCTATGATAAAAAATCACCACGAACTGGAAAGAAATAACATACACCAATATTGGTCAAGTTGATAGTGATGAGTTTACACAAAGGGTCAAAATCAACCTGACAACCAAAAATGCAAGGCTGATCAGGCAAAGCAGAATCGCAAAAGCTATGGGATTCCCCCATCTCTCATTTCCCTTGAGCTAGTCATGGCTTGTTGGAAGGCCTATCAAACCAAGACAAGGACCATCGTTGACAGGGATGGTAATATACTAGCAGATCTGTTAGCTGAAGGAATTACAAAGACCTTCCACATTCCCACCTTCATCGAGATGGTAATGCCTACCATAGAGGAGTGCAAAGAAGCATGGGATGACAACCCGACAGGCTGCAAGAAGTTTATAAATCAACATTGGCTCAAAAAGAAACGAGGCAGCACTGCGAAGGTTCCTCAGGAACTCTTCCATAGTGATTTCCATGAAGATTACCATGACTTAGTCACTATGCTGAGCAGGGTGATGGGTCTTCCTACTGTTGCCTTCTTTCAGGAGTGGATGGTGTACTTCATTGAATAGATCCTTCGTGGGAATGAGGACGTCACCACAAAATCTGCGTTCTACTGAGGAGGCATAATAAGCGACTGCTTTCATGAGCAGTTCGTGAATGCGAAGAAAAGCTCCAAGTTCTACATGACCTTCTACCTGGTCTACTCCTTGGCAGACCAAAGGTAGTACAATGGGTTGTTTGTGGCACCCGATGAGGAGCAGGGTCAAAAATTGAAGGTCTATGACAAGTACCCCCAGCTTTAGTTCTAAAATTTTAAGGAATACTGTAGGGTCAATGATGCCTTCATTGGTCACGTCATCTGACTACTTGGAGGGGATTTTGAGAGAAGAGTCTCTCATAGTGCGCGAGTGTTTCTAAAACAATACGCCTTCTTGTTCCTTCAGTTCCCTAAGTTTACCTACATTCACACCCAGGGTTTCACTAAAAGACCAAACAGACTGCCCCGGTACCCCAACGACCGAATCATCTTATTGGAACTTTCCCGATAGTTCCAGCACATATAGTCAATCTTCAGCGGAAAACACTTGGCAAGAATCTCCTATCCCTTGACCCTTGGTCGGGGCATGTACAAACTTCAAACTTCCCAGTGCTCTAGGAATTCAGAAAAGGAGCTAGCGGAATACCACTTCCAATTGCACACTCCTCGCCCACGGATGGGGCATGTAAGGAAAGAACTAGGGCCAGAGTACGCCCATTTACACAATGTCGAGGATTTCTGGGCAAATTGTCAGGATGACAAGGAAGTGTGTGCAAGGCATTACATGCGGATGACTACATGCTTCATAAGAAGGGTGCAACCATTTCCCATACCCTATCAGGTTGAGAAGGATGAAAGCACCGTAATGGACCCCAGATACCTCACAGTCACCAACTTACCAATACCAACAATAGACTGGGATGAACAGGAGGTCAATGACCTCAATATTATAACCAAGCCGATCTTGGCCCGTACCAAGGAGTGGGTTGATGGAAAGGCAGCCTAACTGAAACAACAGGGGGTGATCTTGACATATGAGGGGCTCAAAAGCGAGCCAAGTGCCACGGAGGAGGCTACTGCCACAACTTCGATGGGCGGGACATCCAAGTCCCCTCTGATCACCAGATCTAGGAAGAGGAAGGAAACAGAGACGGAGCAGTCTCTGGATCCCAAGGTTTACATAAGGAAGGACCTAGGAGGCTCACCTTCCAAAAGGCTCAAGAAAACAGGGGGCACCATGAAGCATCCCATAATCCAAGAGGAAGAAGCAAAAGGTACAGATCAATTAAAACCGCTTTTGTCTCTCCCTGTATCGACTGCCCCATCATCTACCTCCCTAGCCATGGTCACCACATCCCCGCTGGCAGTGGAAATCTTTGTCCATCTTGCCCCTTCACCTCTGACCAAGCCTGTAATAATAATTGATTCTTCCTCTGCCATAACTACTCCTCCTTCCTCCGCTGCAATGTCACCTACCACATCACTCCCATTAGCTACTATAGTGGCACCGATACCCATTTCTGCATTTCCTGAGGCCTTCTCGAAGCATATGCAGAGTCTCCCCTCTGAGCTCTCCTAGATCTTTATGGACCCCACTCTTTAGGCTACCCTAGCGTAGGTCCTTACTATTGCTAAACTTCACAGCCCCCGGAAAAACCACCGGCTATGAAGGCCACCATGTTAATCTCTAAGGAGTGGGAGAGACAGGAACAAGAAGCCTCGAAGTCATTTGAGGAGGAAGTCAATGAATACCACGAGCACTCAGAGTATGAACACCGCACAACCAACAAGGTGGCCTACGAGGAAGAAGGAACAGGCTCTTCTGAGAGCGAGGATGAGGAGGAGGATGTTGGTAGTAGGGTCATCGTGCAAACCTTCAACAACGATCTTGAAGAAGAGATGGCCCGATAGCTGAAAGGAATTGAAGAAGAGGCAGAAAGGTCACCTCTTGGAGAAGGAGGACAGCAACAAGAGGACAATCTAGGAGAAGATAAACTTGACGGTGAGGCTCAAGCTGTCAAGAGCCTCGAAATTGAGCATTCCAAGGAGCATGTGCACGAGGTTGAGCAAACTGAGAAAAAGAAGGGGGAGGAAATAGAGAAAGAAGAAAGTCCCCGACAATAATTACCTACCAAGCCTCCCATCAAGCGCCTTGTGTTCGTCTAGAACTCTGATGAAGAGGAAGGAGATGCTGCTAAAATGGAAGAAAGGGCCCCTGGGGATAAGGAAATAAAGGTCTTGGCTGAGGAGGGCGAGGGTGATCATGAATCACCTAAGGAAAGGTTTGTTATGCATGAATGGCTGGAAAGACAACTTGAAAAGAAAACTCTTGTACCAAAGGACCCAAGAGCGAGGCTGGAGGCTATCTTAGCCCGAGCGCAGATCACAACTCAAAAAGAGAAGAAGCCTAAGATCAGATCCAAGGTAACAATGGATGCTTCTAGGTCTCGAGCTATGCAAATAGCAACGCCTGTGGTAGGCCAATCTAGTGTAAGCTACAACATCTCCACCCTTGATTTAGGAATTGCTACTAGGGAGCATAAAGTAGGGCATCTTGAGGAGTCAGTGGCTACAGTGGTGCACCTGATAAAACAAGACAAGGTTTCGAAAGATGAGCTCAAAGCATAGGTGGCCGCCTTGACGGATTACATCCAACAGTGGTCCTCAATTGATGACCTGCCCACCACATCTGCGGCTCCACCCTAACTACTGTCCAAAGAAAAATTTGACAAGTTGGAGAGAAGAAATAACTTGGACAAGACTACAAAGAGCTAGTTCTGACAGGCCTTGTACGTCAAGAACATGGGTATTAGTCGGGTTGTTCGAACAACCAACAAGTTCTTGGACCTACAATAGTCTCTTGAGAGCACGAGAAAGCTCTGCACTGACTTCCCTACCACATACGACTCCACCTATCCAAAGATTGAGGCCATCCTCTAGTTACCAAAAGCCACATGGGAAAAGGGGCTTGCATTCAAAAGGGACGATCACTGGCTGATGGATGTGTGGAGGCAGGATTTCAATAACATAAAAGAAAGGCTAGAATAGATAATGAGTAAGGTGGATCCAGACATCTAATGGGTTAAGGAAATTAAGGTGGAATGCCCTCATTATCTCAAGCTGATGATAGAGGATGGCATGTTCGCAGTGCAGATGGATCCAAAGAAAATAAAACCTTACTTTCAGAAGAAAATGGAGGACGAGATGTCTAGTGAAATAATAGTGGAATTCATGAGTTTTTCTGCCCGCGCCTTTGACCAATTAGAGTTGTTTAGAGATCAGGGCGTAAAATATGATGAGGACTGGAAGAAGCTAGAAGATAATGCCAAAGAATGGAGCTACTAGATGCTGCGATACGAGATCATTGAGGTAGACAAGCTCCATCCAGTCATTCTAAAATTCATGGAATATACAGCTTCAAAGAAGCAAGAGGACAACCCTATTATCAATGAAGAGCCCCCAAAGGAGTAGCTACAGTAAAAGAGCAATCAACAAAAGACAAAATAGGGAAGGAGACAAAATGTAATTTTAAATTGTAATATATTGGGGGTTGGTGAAACCCTATTTTGTAATGAATCTTGGCCACACAATGAGAATTAATCTTGGCCATTCATTTGACTTTTTGGGCACTATAAATAGGTGTCTCCTCTCATTTGAAAAGGGAGTTGAGTTGTTGTAAAGACATGCTACTGAAATTTTTAATGAAAATACATTGACTTGGTGCATTTTCTGATTTCTTCACATATTTCATGGTTCAATCTCCATTGTTAGTTACTTTACTTAGATCTATATTGTTGCTTTAGTTAGATGTGTTCTTGATTTGATAGATTTTAGAAATGATGTTCCGTGGTTGTGAAAATTCCTGCTGTGTAGATGCTTTCTTAGTCCATACTTTTTGCTGTTTGCTGCCGGTAGATAGCTGTGTAAAGTTAGTCTGGGCTTAAATCCAAAGCTGCTCCACACTTTTATCTTTGTTCATGCATGCATATGGTGAATGAAAGGTGAAATATTTGTAGACCTTAGAAGATAGCACAAATTTCATGAGACTGTGAGATTTCTGGTTAAGTGAAATCTTGTTTTAAGTTGTCCATTGCAGGAACTCCATAATTAATGTTCACGGTTAGTTGCAGGTCCAGAAGCCTTCCATCTTCCCCGCTCTTTTTCCTTTTTTTTAGAAATAGCCTATACTAAGGTTCATTGCACATTGTAAAGCCAAACTTGAAGAAACATTGAAGTTTTGGACCACTGTCTGAACCTACAACAAAGTGAAACTTGACCTCCATCTTAGAAACTTCGGATTTGAAGATCTACCTCATATCCAGCTACATAAGTCCGCCCTGTGATTACCAGTAAAATCACATCAAAATTAACTGAGGAGTTCCATGCAAGTCATGACCTAACACCCGAGAGACCTTGGGGAGATTTTTAGCCGCTTGCAGTTGGAGATTTCCTTTCAAGAGAGGTAGTGCGCCTACGCACTGCCTATGTTGAGAAAGTGTGCCAAAAACACCCATCAAGACATATCTGGTATTTATGGCTGGGAAATATCAAGACATTTTTGGCCGAGTATGTTTTGGCCGAAACATGCTCGGCTGAAACCCTCTCGGCCGAGAATGTCTAGTTGGCATCCTACATGGCAACCAACTCATCATTTTTTAGAATTTTCTGAAACATTCAATTTTGGCAGAGTATTTCTCTAGTCAAAATGATCTTTCTGCAAAAAATAAAAATACCCTTGTGTAGAGCTCGAAGTGGAGAATTCAAATATATATTTTTTATAATATTTTGATTAGTTTTAATATATTTTATTTTTAAAATAATGCAAGTAGGTTTTAAAAATAAAAAAAGAGGTTGATTATAAATTAAAAAAAATAGTAAAACTTATTACAAAAATTTAAATCTTATATGGGGCACAAGAGGATAGAGTCTTCTTCAAAAGGGTATATTTTGTTTTTCGAAAATGATTTAAAAAATTGAAAATAGTTGATGGCCTGTGAAAACTATCAAATTATGACATGTCTAACTTTAACACGTTATTATGAGAAAAATATACATCAAAATGTGATTATTTTTTTCCATGCACAAGTTATTGAAGTTACCTATTTGGAGAAAAAAATAGGGAGAAATAATTTTTTTTTTCAATTTGTTTCTTGACAACCCGTGAAGTCACTCTTTTCTGAAATTTTTAGCATTCTAAATTTTTTTCCTTAAATTGATAAAAACATAATGAAAACTTTTTTAATTTATAGGAATAAACTACATCAAAAGTTCTACATTTCATTAGTTTACACCATTTTGAAATTCAAAACATAAAGACCACTTTTATGTGGTCGAAGTTCAATTTTTTTTTGTTGTTGGTCGATTCCTTTATAAAGTGTGACACAGGTTTGTAATTTTACCCATCTACCTCCTAGAAACCCAACACCCTAACAATTTTCCTTTTGATAGCAACTTTAGAATTAAACATATAAATCTTTGACTTATGAGCATTTATTTTTTGACTTGATACCAGCGAATACTTATCCAAAACCTCTTTTATTTGCTTAGCTTCAAAAATAGATGCTTTCCCATCAATAAGGTGTCATGTGCAAAGAGGTTATGTGTTATTGACATATTAGTTTGAGGGATGAGGATACCTTACCACAAACCCTAATTATGTTTTTCCTTTATTGCCCTGCTTAATGCTTCTACCATGATTATGAAAATAAAGGGTGAAAGAGGGTCACCTTGTCTTACTCCTTGCGTTGCTCTAAAGAAGCCCGAGGGAGAACCATTAATTCTAATTGAGAAGTGTACACTTGATAAGCAAGAGAATATCAACTTACACCATTTACTAGAAAATCCAAATTTGGCCAACTCTTTCAGAAGAAAATTCCAGTCAACCCTGTCATAAGCTTTCATCATGTCGAGTTTTACAACGAAAGAAGGTAAGTGGTTTTACTTAATAGAGTGAAGCACCTCAGCTCCACCAATGCTCCTTCTATAGTTTCCCTCCCTAGGACAAATCCTCCTTGCTCAAGAGAAATGGTTTTTTGGAATTAGATGTTGCAATCTCAAATATATTGCCTTTGTGAATATTTTGTAAACAATATTGCAAAGAGAAATAGGTCTAATGTCTACAAAAGTTTTGGGCTCCTTTATCTTTGGCAGAACAACTATGTTTGTAACATTGAAGTGCTTCAACATTGAGCCAGATCTTTGTGATTCCTCTGGAGCCAATAATAAATAAAAACCCAAAACATCCCAACACTTTTGAAAAAATAAGGCTATGAAGGTATCTGGTCCAAGAGCCTTATCCGGAGACATTAAAAAAACCACCTCCCTTAGTTCTAATAATGTAAAAGGTTTCATCAATGCATCATTATCACTACAAGAAATGAGACATGGCACTACAGATAGCAAATCTTGCTCATCTTGACTCCCTTGTGCTACAACAGACTTATGTGGAGCAAGGAGATTCATAAAGAATCTTACTCCTTCCACCTGAATTTCCTTTGCATTGTAAATTTCTTTGCTTGAAATTGCATCCTGAATTGAAAAGATTATTTTTGCAGCTCTTCTTTGCTGGGTTGATGCATGGAAAAATTTGGTGTTCCAATCTCCTTCCTTCAACCATAACTCTCTTGATTTATGAGGCCAATATACTTCCTCCCTCTTTCTCAACTTTTCCCATAGCTGTTGAAGATCTTTTTGTTTCTCATAAGTAGTAGAATCCAAGCCATTATGAATTGTATGCTCATGGATTTCTGCCAACTTTTTTGGCTACTTCTTCCTTTTGCACAAAGATGTTTTTGAAGGTTTGCACATTCCATTCCTTGATTTTCCCCTTAACATATTGCAATTTTTTGAAGAACTAAAACATCTTGGTGCCTTTCTAAAATGGTGCACTCACCCACCATTGTATTAGCAAAGGAAAGAAGAGTAGATGTTAGAACCACATCCTTTCAAATTTGAAGGAAGGTTTATGCTCTGAAATCCCACTTGAAGTTGTTATAGAGAGCAATATGGCATAATGATCAAAACTTACAAGTGGAGAATTTGAGAAGATGAATTGCATGACATAAGGGCATAATTATGAGTAACTAAAAACCTTTCCAAATGCATAGCTATCTGCAAAAATTATCTCCTCTAATTTTTCCATGTGAATCTCCCTTTTTCTGGTAGAACATCCCTCAGAGCATTGTATGAAATGAAAATCCCAATATCAACCATTGTTCTATGAGGCAGACAGATACCTCCTTGCTTTTTGTTGAGAGATACAATTGCATTAAAATCCCCTACTACAACCACCTTCTAATTCCACAACCCTTGTATTATATTTTTCAGACTATCCCATAACCTCTTTTTATCCTAAGTAGTTGTTGGGCCATAGACACTGCTAAGCTTGAACTGCAGGTCAAAACTTTGTACACTCAAAAGTTACCAATTACAATCAACATTCATTATGTCCAGTGTAACAGTTTTTGAATTCCATAGTGAAATTAGTCCCCCCAAGGCCCCTTGGGATGGAACAAAGAATGGTTTCCACTTACCCAATTTCAATACAAATGCTTCAAAAAAATATTTTGACAACTTAGTCTCTTGAAGCAAAAAAATATCTGCCCCACTAGCTTCAACTTGGCGCTTGATCTGGACTCTTTTTTCAAGGGCATTAATGCCCTTGACATTCCATGAAATAATCTTCATTGCACACCAGGGGAGCAACATGCTCTCCTTGGCCTCTTATTAATTGAAATTCTCCCATCTAGAGTATCCTGCATCCCTACCTCTATTTCTTCTTTTAACTTATCTGCCTTAGACTTCCAACCTCTTTTCCTTGGAGTTTTTTTAATTGGAAACTGAGAAGCTGGTGTTTGAGCTAGAGATAATGTTTGGGAAAAGTAAAAACCACCCACCATTTCTATATCCATTTCCACCTTTTCCTCCTCACCTATCTCCCTAAGATGGAATTCTTGTGAAGGCATTATTTCTGTCTCTATAACCTCTTCCTCATTAAGAATCTCATTTGCTATCTCATCAAAAAGATCTGAGCCTATGGAATCAAGCAATTTTTGTGCAAGCTCTTCCAACCCATCAAGACAAACCTACTCTTTAGACTCATGAGTCTTATTCATATTGAAATTTTTATGATCCTGGACCTTCTAAATACAAAGAGCCACATTATTGGGTGAAAATTCTTTTACTCAATTCATCAAAGACAAAATACATGCCTTTTCACTAGGCCAATTAAAAGAGATTTGAATTGGTCCACTGTTACACACTAGTTTACAAATTATTTGTTTAAACTAGACTATTGATAATGAGAACTAGGGTGTATTAAAAATTAGATCACCCACCTTGTTGCCCTTATTACTCTGCTTGGGAGACATAACTATAGCATTAAATTATGGAGGAGACTCAAAAGATTTTAATTGATCCTCATTCAATCTTACACTTTCTTTTATACCACTTGAGTTGATTGATCTTGCTTCTCCCTCTTCCACAAATCAAAAACATTACCAAGTGTATTGTCACTTTCCTTTTTCACTGACATCACCTGATTTGATTGAATTTGGATACCCATTTTTTGTTGATCCAAAGAAAAATCAATTGATATTTCTCTTTCTTTTTCCTTATTGAGGCCATCAATATTAGGACACTCTACTTTCAAATGCTCCAAAGAATGACAAAGAGTACATGAATTTTGTTGATTTTCTACTATAATCTCTTGTACCCATGTGCCAAATTTGGATTTTATATGAATTTGATCACGAAAAGGCTTGGAGGAGTCTAATAGTATGCAAAACCCTAACTGGTAAAGTCAGATTTGCAAAAAATTCTTTATCATGCTTGAGGAAAATTCCTATTTGGTTTGTCAAGTTTTCTATTAGATTCAACTCTCTATATTCCAATGGAAAATATTGTAACTGAGCCCAGGCTAGAAGAAATTTAACCATAAAGTGAGTTGGGTTAAATTTTGGGATCCAAGGATTCATGCATAAGCCCAAACCTTAATAGATCCATGATTTTACTTTATAAATGGCATTTCTTTGATCTTTCATGTGAAACAACACAATAAAGACACCCTCTTTTTTATCCAAATAAAAAACCTTTGAAATCCCTTCCCATTCATCAAAAAGCAAATCTTTCAACAAGTCTATGTCTAGAACAAGATCTCAGAACTTACAAATTAGGGATCGATGATGGAGATCTTGAATTTGATTATGTAGCAAATCCTTTGAAAAAGTGATACTAATCACAGTTTTCCCTTCCAATCAACATTGCTCTGTTAGGGTTTGCTACTCCAATGGCTTGCACATAGTCTCTTCTTTTCGCTTCCACTGCAAAATCAATTTCTTCTTAACTTTTGCTTTCTTTTTCTTCTTCTTTTTCTTTGTCTAGTGTACCTTTTTCCCTACTCCTTCCTTTCCCTCCTGCCATTTTGTTTTTCGGTTTTGAGAAGAGTTTTGTCCCCTTTCATTGGATCTGATTTGAGGCTTAGGTCCTTGCTTTTCTCTGAGCCCCATTTATTTTTTCTCTTCAACCTATGCATGTTTATCATGCAACCCATTTTTCTTATTCTCATTGTCATTTGGATTGAAGGGAACCCCTTGAGGAGCATTTAAATTACATGCATGGAAATCAATTTGTTTCCTCCTGCTTTTTGGCTCATGAGCCCCAAACATAGAATCTTTTGAAGCTTTAGAGGATCAAAGATCTACCTCAGAGTTTTGGTAGAATCGGCTAAGAAAACTAGATTTTATTTCACATTGCTTGCTCTAAAAATCTATTTTCTCCCCATTTGAAGACCTATGTAAATCCATTTTCTCCCCATAAGATAACCTATCTTCTTCCCAAATATCAAAAATCGGCTACTTGTCTTTGTTGAGAACCCTATGAGCAGGAAATGGTTTCTAGTTTGGCCTCAAAAATTGATGCCTTCGTACATTCAATATATTGCTTGCATGTTGCTTCTGTGGATCACCATTAGGACTCTAGTGTCGGGGAACCTGTCTGTTGAAGCCAGGCCTACAACAATGCTATAGATTCCTATCATTTTCTGAAATATTTCCATTAGGCTGCCATTGTCCTTGATGTTGTTGCTCAGCCATTTATTGTTTGCTTTTTGTATGGACCTAAAAATTTACCCCAAGGAGCAGAACTAAGGTTATTTTATTTAATTATATCTAATATTATATTAAGTCTTATTTAATATTATATTTTATAAGTAATATATTAAGTCTTATTTAATATTATATTATATTATTATAATATAATATTTTTGTTTTGTTTTGTAAGATTGTTTATATTATATTACCAAAAAAATACAGGTGTTTACATTACAAGAAACCATTTTCTTTGAAAACCAACCCCAAAACCAACCTGAACATCTGGGCAAACCCTGCCCATACCTTGACTCCCCCAAACGACCATACCCATGACTGAACAAAACAACAAATCCTTTACAAATTGCATTACAAAACTAAGAATTCATGCCAACCACCGTTTGAACACCTTAGACTACATAGTAGACGAAAATAAAAAACCTCACAATAGCATACCACCCTTACTTTCAAGATTTCTTACAATTTTACAAAAATAGTTTTAAACTGTGCCTTCGAAACCCTACAAAAATTTACAATTTTTTTTATCAAAAGCAATTACCAGACCCAAACCCACCACTTTGACACTAGGAAATAGGAGGCACCTAAAACTCACATGAAGTCGTTGGGTTTTGCAAATTGGTCAAATTCTATGACCCATTCAAAGTCGCTCACTTCCTCCATCCGAAAAATCTTCTTCAAGAAGCTTAGCGCAACCAAAACAATCATTTTGTACTTCACCAATGGAATCCCTTTTAAATCCAAATGGAAATAGTAGAGCTTTACCACCTCACCTTGAGCTTTTACCAGATCTAGTTCTTGAGGCTGCGAAATTCCCTTGCCAAGAAAGGTAGCTTTTAGGGTCTCCTCTAAGCTGCCAATTAGATTTTTCTTAAAGAGCTTGCCCACAAGTGCCTTCGCCTCCACCTTGGGTGTTCGACAGTCCAGAACCAACGCTAGAAAAAGTGACACAATCTATGTGCTTGTCCTGAAATTTTCCTTTTCCTTGAAATGCCCTTTGCCTAGGATCATTTTCACAGCCACCACAGTGAGAGGATCGATATTCAATAAGATGCGCTTAAGGAATTGATCAATGACCCCCTGAAAAGGATTTTTCTAATCCTTACTATCGAGAGATATTAGGGTGTCCACCTTGAAACAAACCACCAACACAATTTCCATTTCCATAATGAATTTAGAATGATCTGCCATTGAAGCCTACACCACAACTTTGCACCTATAGGAATAAACAAAAATTGAATAAGTTTCATTGGCCTTACCAACCTCTCAAATAGAAGGAAAGATGCCACTTGTGTTATTATGTACAACATTCCAACTCAAATCCACCAGAATATCCTACTTTGTCGTCATTCAAATGAGTGGGCTTGTAAAAAAATGATGTTGAACGATCATGATATGATCGTTGAAGCCCATGCCAAATGCCCTAGAAACCAATGCAAGTCAATTCATAAATATTACCTAATCATTATAGTACTCATCATCAAAAAATGAGTGGCCTCTCCCTACAATCGACGTGGCCTCTAGATCACCACTCGACCTCAATCATACCCCACAAGATAGACTTTCCACCCATCGATGTGGCAAGTCACCCACCCATCTGCCCACACATCTTGAGAGTACCGAAGTTAAGCCTTTAGGTGTATTTCCCATAGGAGTATACCATCTTCCCCTTGGTTTGACAATAAGTGTGCGTATGAATTGCCTTCCCTCAGAATATGGTTGATGGCCAACATTTCAAATCCATCTAGAAGATCCAGAGCTATTTCTAAATTGGAATTCAGTTTCCAGTGATGCAACTGCCTTGTTCTAAGCACGTTGATAACTAGGGAAGAACACCCTAAACTATGAGGTTCTTTACATTTAGCTCTCGACATAAGCGTAAGCCCAATATCAACGCTTGCATTTCTGCCACATTGTTGGTTCCAACTGGGAGTGGTGTAGCCAACCTCCCAATGCATTTGGATTGCTAATCTCTAATTATGCATCATGCAATTGAGACTCCTAGATTACCTCGGGTAGCCCCATCAAAGTTCAATTTCATCCACCCAATCTCCAGAGGGTGCCAGAAAATTGACTTCCTCTCAATCTTCATTGTTGACCTCCCGACCCCAATTTGTGGTGGAATTTTGAGACCATGCCAACTCTTCTGCATCATGGCATCTCATGATGTGCAGGTCCTTGAGCCACCTTTATGTTCTACTAGTCATTCATTAACTATTTCCACAATACTTGCTTCTATTTTGTTTAGCAAAGATTCCCTGGGCAATGCCTTGTTTTGAAAGATGTGTTTGCTCCTTTCCTTCCACAATTCCTATATAAGTAGAGATGGACTTGTGATCCAAAGGCCACCAAAAATTGCACTTTTAAGAGGTTGAGGCCACCCTAGGAGTAATCCCCTCAGATTATTTGGAAACACCATCTTCCATTGTAGCTTTTCTCTTAGCCAAGTCCAACAATATTGGGTGTAGGGGAAATTAACAAACAAATGATCACACAAATCTTCTAATTGTTTGCATAGGACGCATCTCGAAGGGCCCTGATACCCCAAACAAGTAAACATTTCAGCCATCAACATTGTACCTTGTGTCATCATCCAGGTAAAAATTCCTGCTTTAGGGAGGTAGTTTGAGCTCCAACAAAGGTTGGTTGGTAACTAGGGGGCAAGCCTATCAGAACCAACTAGAACCTTGTAACCATCCTTCACATTATAAATCTCATTTGGGGATACATTCCATATGAGAACATCTCTACCTTGTCTTGGGCACACAATCTGACCATCCATCACCTCATCAAAAATTGCAACTAACCTAGGATCTAGGCCCAGATCCTTTGGACTTTTCCAACAATAACTGGGGTATCCATCAAACTAGGTGACTGCCAAATAGTCACTTACCTTGCTACCCCAAGCACGCTTAGTTACCACCCTAAGTTGAGCTAAGTTTGCATTGGCTTCCAATTTTCCATAACCTTCCCATGATTCTTCCTAGAAGAGAGCCTCGTGTCCCCCACTAATATCCCATGTCAAATTATCAAGAAGCAATTGCTTGCAACTGCTTAAAAAATTCCAAATTCTCAATCCTTTTGGAAGAGAGCTCACAGTGAAAATGCTATGTTCTTCTTCGTCTAAATATTTTTCTTACAAAATCTTCACCCACTTTAGATATAGTCTAGAGTGAATTTCCCATACTAGCTTTGCTCCTAGAGCTTGATTCTGCAATGCCAAATTCTTTAGACCTGCTCCATCTGCTTCCTTTCGTAAATCTTTTTCCACTTTATCAATGAAAACTTTCATTGATCTGAATCCTTGCAAAAAGAAATTCTTCATTTTTTGGTTAATATCTTTGCACACCCTGCTTGATAGAGGTAAATACAAGAGCATGAAAATTGGAATAGTTATGATCACTAAATTCAACATTGTCAAGTGACCAGCCTGTGACAACCACTTATTTTTCCATAAAGCAAGTTTGGCTTTGACCTTATCAATCATTGGAACCTAGAGCTTTCTTGGTTGCACACCTTTTTCCAATGGAAAACCCAGGTATTTACATGGGAGCTTACCTATGTGGAAACCCAATATGTGGAGAATCTGTATTCCACTTTCAATGCCAACATTAAAAAATTCCAAATTCTCAATCCTTTTGGAAGAGAGCTCGCAGTGAAAATTCTATGTTCTTCTTCTTCTAAATATTTTTCTTTCAAAATATTCACCCACTTTAGATCTGGTCTAGAGTGAATTTCCCATACTAACTTTGCTCCTAGAGCTTGATTCTACAATGCCAAATTCTTCAGACCTGCTCTGCTTGCTTCCTTTTGTAAATCTTTTTCCACTTTATCAATGAAAAATTTCATTGATCCGAATTCCTTTGCCAAAATAAATTCTTCATTTTTTGGTTAATATCTTTGCACACCCCGCTTGATAGAGGTAAACACAAGAGCATGAAAATGGGAATAGTTATGATCATTGAATTCAACATTGTCAAGTGACCAACCCATGATAACAACTTATTTTTCCACGAAGCAAGTTTGGCTTTGACCTTATCAATCACTAGAACCGAGAGCTTTCTTGGTTGCACACCTTTTTTCCAATGGAAGACCTAGGTATTTACATGGGATCTTACCTTTGTGGAAACCCAATATGCGGAGGATCTATATTTCACTTTCAATGCCAACATTAAAGAAAAAGATCTTAGATTTGCCCTGACTTCCCTCCTGGACGAATGCCTGGGAATACTGATCTAGGATTTTCTTGAAACCTTTCACCTCCTTTGCCATGGAAATGTGAAGCAACATATTATCATCTACAAACTATTGGTGGGTGACTTCTGGAACACCAAGGGTGATCTGGATCCCCTCTAGGTGGCCCTCCAGTCTTTCCTTTGTAAAAGCTCATCCAAGAGCCTCAACCATTATGATGAATAGAAAAGGCGAAAGGGGATCCCCCTGCCTTAGCCCCCTTGAGGTGTTGAAAAAACCTTCTAGGGAGCCTTTGAGGAGAATAGAGAATCTTGGGTTAGAAATCCATTCAAAGATCCAATTTAGCCACTGCTTATCAAACCCAAAGGCTTCCATGACCTTGAAAATAAAGCACTAGTTTACTTTATTGTAAGCCTTTTTGATGTTTAACTTGAATAGAATTTCCTTCCTCTTCATTGTTTGGATTGAATGAATCGCTTCTTGGAGATGATGACCCCGTCGAAAATGGATTTTCCTAGCACGAAACCAATTTGTTCTTATGAGATTATTTATGGTGGGATACTTTTTTACCCTATTGGAAATTGCTTTGGCAAGGACTTTGTATAGTGTGTTGCAAGTGAAATGGGCCAAAATTCATCAAGTGAATCTGGTTTTTATTTTTTCAGAATCAACGCTATGAAGGTATTGTTGATCTCTTTTAGAACTTTCCCTGAACTTCTCAAATCTTCTATTGCTTCAACCAGATCAGTGCCTAGAATGTCCCAAAATTTTTGGAAGAAGCTGGTCGGGAACCCATTAGGACTTGGAGCCTTGTCTGGGTTCAATTGAAAGAGGGCCTCCTTGATTTCTTTTTCTGATAACTTGCTCTGTAACATTAGGTTTTGTTCATCCGAGATGAGACAAAATACCACTGATGAGGGCCCACTGATCTTGCAAGCGCGATCCAACTAGCGCATTAAGAAGGGACCAAAAAAATTCCATAGTGGTTGCTCTAATGTCTTCAATTTTATCCAACATTCTACCATCACTACCTTTGATGCAAGAAATCTTGTTTACTTCCCACCTGGTTTTTGTGGAATTATGAAAGAATTTAGTGTTCTTGTCATTGTCCCATAGCCAAACTTCTCTCAATTTTTTTCTCCAAAACATTTCTTCCTTAGCTAGTAGATCCTTTAGTTTATTTAACAACTCTTTTTCTTGATGAAACCTATCAAGATCCATCCCTTGATTGATGAATTCTTCATTTAAGGAAAGCAGGGCATCTTCAGTGGCCTTCTTTTCCTCAAAGATAGTTTTGAAACACTCCTTATTCCAAATTTTTAAATGTTGCTTGATGAATTTTAATTTTTCCACAAACTTATACATCTTCGAACCGTCTGGGTTGTAGCTTGACCACCATTGCTGAATAAGATCAAAGAAAAGGGGGTCACAAAACTACATGTTTTCAAACTTGAAAGGGTAACACATGGTAGGGCACTCGCCAACAATGTCCAACAGGACCAAAAAGTGATCCGAACCTACACCTGGAAGAATCCTACCTTCAAGAATGAAAGGGAATTCATGTAAATCCCCGTTAAACAAGAATTTGTCCAATCTTTCTGCAATATTGGAGAACCCTTCCCTTCTGTTAGTCCAGGTAAACTGTCCATTTCTTGTGTTGATCTCAAGTAGAGTGTTGGCCTCAACAAATCCTTTGAAGTCAATTTACGACTGCAACCTTCTCCCAATGCCACCTTTCTTGTTAGAAGATCTTAGAATGGCATTGAAATCGCCACCCAAGATGATGAATTCCAAAGCAGGATCCATGCAAAAGCCACCTAGATCTCTCCATAATTCCCTCTTTTGGATACAGGTGATTGGACCATATACATTTATCAAAATAAAATTCAAATTAGAAACCAAAATTCTTACCTTACACACCATCCATTATTTTTTTAAAACTAATTCCTTTAAGAACATACTTTATGGTCACCACAAGGTAAGAATTACATTGGAGGAACCATCTGCATTCACCCCAATGCCAATCCAGCCTCTCAACTTCTTGCAAAAACACACTTTCTCTAGATCACTAAGTTTAGTTTCCTGGAAGAGACAAATGTCTACCTGAAAACCCTCAATTTGATGCCTGATAAGGCATCACTTGTTAGGGGCATTTAGTCCCTTAACATTCTAGGTAATGATCTTCATGGTTATTCAAGAAGGGCCTTCACCCTTCCCTACTTTGAGCATTGTGTTGATCTTCAACTGGCTACAAGCTTCCCCATCCCATTTCAATTTTTCCTAGTTAGGGATCCTATCACATCGCTTGTTATCCCCACAATTTGGGGATGCTTTGCATGGTTCTTTCTAGAAAATTCCCAATTCCCCAATTAATTTGGCATGTTTACCTAATTCACATGCAGGGGGTGAACCAGAGCATGCGATTCCTGCCTTTTGTGGTTCATCCAATTGGATACCTCCACCTAGTCCTTTGTTGCCTCTGCATTGCCTAGAAGGATCATCCCAACTTTAGCAGCTTTAGCAAGCTCAACAAACTCAAATCCAACCTCCATAAGTGAGTCAAGGTCATCCTCATTGATGTTGGGCTTCATCACCTCTAATGCTTCTATAATTTTTGAATTCAAAATCTATCATGCCAAATCATCACCCTATTCCATCAAGGGATCTAGTCCATCATCCACTAACCCTATTTCCTCCTCTTGCTCTCTCCCCTCAACAGGAGAAGCATTCAAGGCCCTATTCTCCTTAGGAGATGGTTGAGAGGCTCCCTGAGTGTCAAGCCCTAGATCCACACCAATAGTCCCCATCCTATCCTAAGCCTGGATCATGGAGGCTTGGTTAGGAGGGAGGCCAAAGCCTCCTTTGTTTGATGACCTCCAACTAATGGTGTCAAGGAGTGCATTTTCTATATTCAAATCCAGGATCAAGGGTTGAATCAAATTGCCCCAATCAGTGATCAACTCAATCTCTCTCCAAAAGGAACTATGGGGCTTACTTTTGATGCAGATTCACACGTGTGCTTACGCCATCCTAATTGACTCTTTCCTCTACATAAATGAATTTCCCAAGATGATTGTTGATTTTTTCCAAAATTTCAAATTTCCAAAATTCTAGGTGAAGTTTTTGTAGCCTGTAACATTCTTGAAACCACTCCAATTGGTGCTTCATTGGATCAATACCTAACTCCCAGGTTTGCGGATGTAAAAACCTAAACCATCCATTAACCATATCCCATTCAATATTTTATCCTTGATTTCGGTTGTTGGACAAATGACCACAAAGAAACCGTTCGCCAATACTTTGAATTTCATCTTTGCACCCCAACACCCTTGCCACCAGTGAATTAAACTATCCTAATTAAAGCTTTTCCCATAACAACGAACAATTAGGCCTTGTTGCTCCAGCAGGGATATAGATGGTTGTAGCAGATTTGAACCAATTACCAATGTCACTCTGTTCCCTTGATTGGCATGACCAACACCATTCCTCCCCTTTGATACTCCCAGAGCAACATGGTGTTCAAACCTAGGGCTGCAAACACCAGGATCCCCCTTAGTGCCCATTGTTCGAGGGGAGCCATCTCGGTCCCTCGGGTGGAGGTTTAGCCTTCTGTTATTCCTTCTATTCCAATGTCACCCATTCCAATCTCGATCACTGTGCTTCGCCTTTCTTCAAATATTTGAATTTTGGCACCAACCCACATTTTCCACCCTAGCCTACACTTGCTCGGGAGAAATATCCATCTCTACTTCCTTAGCCCATGCCTCCTTGTCACCCACATACCTCCCATGTGATCTGCCTTGCAAATTGTCACACACATCCTCCTTGAACAATTTTGCCTCTCCATCTAGACTGCTTACAAAATTTCGGTATTCCCCGCTCAATAAAAGTTAAATCTATTATATGCACTTTCTAATTTTTATCTTTATTTTTTTCAAAATTGTGTTGTGGTAATTTTTCCATATATTAACATATATTATTATATTATATAATTTTTTCGTTATATTATACAATATATCTATAATATTAATTATATTTTTGTAATAAATTTTAATTGACTATATTGTATAATTTATAATATATTTAAATTCGTTTTATGTGATTAATTATTATTATTATATTTATATTTTATGTTGAAAATTATAGAGAAGGATGCAAGACCATTGAAATGATCTCAACCTCATATTTTTCGATAAATAATAATAATTTTTTAATAAATATATATATTTCAAATAATATTAATAACAATAAATCAATAAATTACAAATTGACTTTTTATTTTTAAATATGTTTCATTTTATTTTACACTTTGGTGTTACTTGTAATTTTTAAAATAAAAGTTAGAATCTTACTTTTAAATTTTTTAATATAGTTTATTTTTATTTTAATATTTTATTTGAAATGCAGTTTTAGTTTTTAAAATTTAATTTATCCAATAATATTTTATAATATTTTTTTATTTGTTAATATTGAGTTTATGTTAATATTATTTGTAATATATTAATAATATTTTTAGGTACATATTTTATTAATATTTCAACTCTAATAAATGAAAAAAATAGTTTTACTTTTTTATTTAATCATTTATTAACTTAATAAGTTTATTATTTGTTATTAATTTATTAAAACTATCATGTTTATTAATATTTGGATTTTGATATATTTTGAATTTCATTTAGTTTATTTTATTTTAGTTTTTAATTTAGATTTAAGTTTGAAATTTATTTTTATTATTTATGTCTTTTTATGAAATTATAAATAATAATTAAAAATTATTAGAATTAATTTAATTTATAATTATTCATCTTATTAAGAATTTAATTATTGTAGAATAATTCTATTTTAGATTTTTGTTATAATTTATATAATAAAATGAATTTCAATCTTAAATTAATTATTGTAGAATAATTCTATTTTGGGTTTTTGTTATAATTTATATAATAAAATGATTTTCAAACCTAAAATTAAAATTAAAATTTATAGTGTGAGAGAGAGTAAAGGTAACTTTTGATTAGTCATTTCATGCCAACAATCGAAGGATAACATGTCCCTAGGGAGTTATACTTAATGTAGCATGTCGTTTGATTAACGATATTCACCTTTAAAACCTCTTCAGTGTACCCATTGCACACTTAGGAGGAAAATAGATAGAGAGAGAAATAGAGAAAATAAATAGAGAGAAATAGAGAAATAGAGAGGGAGACAAAAAGATATAAGAGATAAAAAGAGAGATAAAGATACAAAAATAGAGGTATAGATATAAATGAATAAATATGGAGAAATAAAGAGATAGAGATAGGAAGAGTGATAAAGAAAGAGAGAGAAAAAGAAAGAAGAGGAAAGACATAGATAGATATAGTCACATAAAGAGAGAGATTGAGAGATAAAGAGAAATAGGAGACAAATATATATATAGAGGTAGAGAGATCAAGAGATAAAGAGGGAAAGGGGGAAGAGAGAGGGGGAGATAAATAGGGATAGAAAAAATAGTAAGGAGAGAAATATAGGGAGAGGGAAATAGATAGAGAGAATAAATGAGAGAAAGATAGATAGAGGAAGAGAGAAGGGAAGACAAGTATAGAGGCAAATAGGGGAGAGAGAGGAAGAGAGAGATTGAGAGATAATAAAAAATATAAAGATAAAGAGGGAGGAAGAGATATAAAGAGACATCTCTCTTTCTCTTCCAATATATCATTATATATATCTCCCCATATGTACCTCTCCCAAACTTTCTCTATATATCTCCCTCTCTCTACCTCTCTCTATATAAATTTCTATCTCTATATTTCTATCCCTCCAACTATCCCTCTCTCATTCTCTCCCTCTCTCTTTGTCTCCCCCTCTTTCCATCTCTATTTCTCTCTCTCCATTTTCATCTCTATCTCCATCTCTATCTTCCTCTCTATGTCTAGATCCCTATCTCTATCTCCTTACCTCTCCTTAAATCTCTCTCTTTCCCCTCTATCTTTCCCACTATATATATCTCTCCATCTCTCCCTCTCTCTCTATCACTCTCTCTTTCTATATCTCTCAACTTCTCTATCCTCTCCCTATTTCTCTCCCTCTCTCCCTCCCCCTCTATCTATTTATATTTATCTCTCCCTCTCTATATCTATCTCAATGTCTCTCTCACTCATAAACACACACTCCTTGTTTCTCCTTCCCTATCTCTTTCACTCACATACACACTCATTTTTTCCCCTCCCTATCTCTATCTCTCTATCTCTCTCCCTCTCTCTATTAATTATCTCTACCACCTCCTTTATCTCTCACTCTTACCCCCTATTGTTATGTGGAGCCCGATCAGACTTGATATTTAAATTTTCCCCACTTTGTCTAATGTGTTTCCCCCCCAAATCAATCAACTGGGGAATGCAAGGGAAAGCAAAGAAACCAATGTCAATGGTTGATGAGGAATGAGATATTCTGGATAGAAAGGCACTAGGAAGTGTTTGGTTGTGCTTAGCACCATTGATGGCATTCAATATTTCAAAAGAAAAGACAATAGATGAGTTGATGCAAAAATTGGAAATGTTGTATGAAAATCCTTCAACTTTGCATAAGGCATTTCTTATGAAGCATTTGTTCAATATGAAAATGGTAGAAGGTGGATTGGTTACAAATCATTAAAATGAGTTTAATACGACTACTCGTCAATTGAATTTTGTAAATGTAAACTTTGATGAGGAAGTTAGAGCTCTCTTTATTTTGTGTTCTTTGTTTGAAAGTTGTAATAGCTTGGTAATGGTAGTTATAAATCTATTTTTGGTTCAAATACATTGAAATTTGACTATGTTGTTGGTGTGATTCTAAGTGAGGAAATTAATAGGAAAAGCATAGGTGGAACTTCCACATCAGGTAGTGTTTTGAATGAAAAAAGTAGAGGTAGATTAGAGGAGAGAAGAAAAGGTTCTGGAGGTCATGAGAAGTCATGAGGAAATTCAAAAGATAAAAGGTCACAATCTAGAGGGAAGAAGGATTATTGGTACTATGGGAAACTAGGTCATATAAAGAAGGAATGTTGGTCTCTATAAAGGAGGGGGATTGACTGCTTAGGACCCCAGGTCATGGGAGAGTCTAGAATAATCAGCTGCCCTAATTTACCTCACGTTAAAGGATTGTCTAAGATAGGTTTGATGTTTTAAGAGGTTGAAAAGGAAGGACAACTGATCTATCACTTTCCTTCTGTCAACCCAAGAGTTTAAGAAGTCAGGTGAGTGGGTTTCTGGTGTCCAAACTATAACTTAGGAAAATCTTTTCCAAAGGACTCTAGTGCAAAAGATGAATGGCAACGCAACGTGCTAGCATCCCAATCGGGCACTGGTGTCCATACATACAAAGAATGTAAATTACAATCTAAGAACTTATAAAAACATACTAACAACCCCACAAGTATGATTTAATGCAATAACAAAGAATAGAAAATGACTAAACTACTAAGATAACAAGAAGAGTACTTTAACTTGAAAGATAGATTGATTAAGGATGAAATAATGACCAAGGGTGGTAGAAATGAAACTTACGTTTGGTCCAGACTCCTGCAAGCTCCACACGAATGAAATACATACAAACAATAGAATGAGGAAAAATGTTGGGGCTGTTTCAGAGCTTGCTACAATCAAACCCCCATTTTGGTGTTTCCACCTCCACAGATAGCTAGAATAGCAACGATAGAGAAAGTACAATAAAGAAAGCATTGAAATGGAAGGACTATGTTCTATGCTAACAATAATATGCTATGAAATTTGACAATGATGATAAATGAATGGATATCACCTCCCAACTAGATGCTCTCAAGGTACGTGAAGGGAGATGTGAGCTTACAAGCTTGAGAATGCCAACATTGTTGTGTCAACTTGGAGCTTCAAAAGTGGTGAAAATTTTGTGAATGAAGTGTGTAGAGCATTGTTGCAAGACTCGTCAAGTTTGGGCGAGTCTCAAGGTGAGTGACCCTAAATGAGTCCCAAAGACTCGACTATTGAGTACTCGTTGAGACTCGCTAAACTCACCGGACTTGAAAAAATCAGCAAACTCACCAAGTCTCGTGCCCCAGACTCAGTCGTCGCTTTGTGAGATTAAGTTGCAAAAAAAACACATTTTAATTTTTTTTTTTATAAACAAATTGCCTTTATACTTTCCTCTATTCCTCCAAAAGTCACTTCATTTCATTTTCAAGCCAAGTAAGAGAGAAAAAAGAGAGAAGAGAGCCAAAACACATTTGCATTGAAGGAAAATCAGCAAAGAGATTGAGCACCAAACGCTTATTGAGTCGCATTTTTGTAGGTTCGTAGGTGATTTTGTTGCATCTAAAGGAGTCTACAAGGGATTGGAAAGATATTTCCATTGATTTCAAAGAAGATTAAAGAGGTATGTTTGAGTTTTGAAGGTTTTTTTTGTTTTTTTTAACCAAAACTTCATTTCTCTTCTTTTTTTCTTTGTTTTTTTCTATTTTGTTTTAGTGAAACAAAGAACAAGTTACAAATAAATAAAAAACCTAGGTGTGTGTGCTTAAGTTTTTTGTTGAACAAACCCTAGGAATTATTGCAAAAAAAATAGTTTTATAGTTGCAAACTTGCAAACCCTAGGATTTTTAGTTTAATTATAAATTATACTTTGAATGCAATTTTTTTAAAATTTATGTGTTATTGCAGCATTGTTTATATCTATAAATTATCTCCATTATATTCACCATGTATCAAAATAGAAATGATCCTTGTTGGAAACATGCCATTATTACCCCTAGGCAAAAAAAGAAGTACAATGTTTTCATTGCAAAAAAAAAATTCTTGGGGGTGGCATTAATAGATTGAAATACCACCTTGCATGTATATCAGGCCAAGATGCTAATCCTTGCACAAATTTCCTTGCTGAGGTAATGCGTGAAGTGCAAGTGCAATTGGAAACCTTTAAGCAAGAAAAAGAGTTAAAAAAGAAGCAAAAAGAGGAGATGGAAGTCATGTGTGGAGTTGGAGATTTGAGTTCTTCCATGCCTCCAACTCCTCCACGATCTTCACCTTTAGTTATTGGTAGTAGTAGTGGTAGTGGCAGTGGTAGCATTAGCATTAGGCCTAGAGTTCATGGATCTAGGCTTCTAGGTTGGATTCATATATTTTTCCTCACACTACTCTGGGTTCCCAACCGTCTCTTGAGAGCATGGGTTGGAACAAGGATAAACATGATGCAACCAAAGTTGCAATTGGAGACTTCTAGTTTTATTACGACATTCCATTTCATGTAGCCAGGTAATTATTCTTTTGTTTTGTTTTAAAATATATAGCTTGTTGCTTGATAGTTGATTCTTTATCTCTTGAATTTTATTTTTGGAGCTATGTTGAATTCAAATTGAAATTATACATTTTTCAATACTAAATTTAATTTATTTGTGTTAAGTCTCCATATTGGAAAAATATGATTGATACAGTTACTGTTTGTGGGGAGGGGTTCAAAGACCCTAATGATGAAGAGATAAAAGGCCTCATTTTGTCCCAAAAAGTGGCTGATGTGAAAGCTAGAATAAAGGAGCAGCAAGAAATTTGGAGGATGAAGGGTTGCACCATCATGATCGATGGTTGGACCAATAGAAGAAATAGGACATTGCTCAACTTTATTGTTTCTTCCTCAGGTAAATATTTTACTTCCTAAAATGCATTGCTTTAGTGATTAACAATCAAGATTTTAAATTTATATTTTATTGAATCATTTATTTTGTTTCTTTTTCAGGTGGTACCGTGTTCATTAAATCTGTTGATGCATCTGGCCACAACAAAAATGTTGAATTCCTTTGTGAGGCTTTGGAGGGTGTCTTGGCTGAGGTAGTGGAGGAGAATGTGGTGCAAATAGTCACAGATACTAAAAAAATTATGTTGTTGTAGGTAGACTATTGATGGATAGGCACCCATGATTTTTTTGGACATACTAAACAAATTATGTTGTTGCAGGTAGACTATTGATGGATAGGCACCCATGATTATTTTGGACACCTTGTGCCACTCATTTCCTTGACCTATATTGGAGGATCTTGGCAAGCTTGTCTAGATCAAAGCATGTGTGGAGACCACAAGGAGTATTTGTAAGTTCATATATAATAAAAAATGGTTCCTCAACCTTATGAGGCAATACACGAGGCAAAAGGAGTTGGCTCACCTTGGGATAACATGCTTTGCTACCAAATTCGTCACTCTACAATCCTTACTGTAGTTAAAGGGAGCTTTGAGGCAGATGTTTGTTAGTGAGGAGTGGTCTTCCTCAACATATTTTAAGACAAATGTAGGGGTGGATGTGTCAAGTTTGATTTTTGATGAGTAGGGCTTTTGGGTGCCTACTAATGAGATTGTCAAGGTAAATGTAATAAGTAATTAGTTTAGTAATTCTACATTATATTTTCATTCTTATTTTTATTTTATTTTCTTATTTTTGTTGACTCTTTCTTATGTCAATGTTTCATAATAATTGCAAGTGACAAAGCCTTTAGTGGTTCTATTATGAGTTTCCAATGGGGAGAATCCCACAATGGGCTACATATACGAGGGCATGGATAGGGCCAAAGAGGCCATTAGATCCATTTATGGGGGAGTTGATGGCATGTATCACCCCATCTGGGAGATCATCGATAGATGATGGCACCTCTAGCTTCACAAGCCCCTACATGCAACAACATATTTTCTCAATCCGACATTCTAATTCTGCAAAGAATTCAAGGAAGGTGAGGAGGTTTTCAGTGGGCTCTACACAATCATTGAGCGGATGTCTAATTCTCATGTTTGAGCCCAAATTGTCATCGAGATAGATATTTTCAGATTTGCACAAGGAGATCTCTTTGCAAGAGATATATGCAAAGATACTCGATTGACATTGCAGCCAGGTAGAAATTTATTAAGGGAATAATAGTAGTTTAAAAATTATCACTTTTCAATCTTTTATATTCAATGTTCATATTATAATTAAACATTCACATTTCACAATGGGATTTATTTTTCTTTTTCTTTTTCTCATCTTAGATGCATGGTGGGAGAGATTTGGTGCTAAAGTACCAAATCTTCAGAGGATTGTGATTTTAGTGTTGAGCCAACCATGTAGTGCCTTAGGTTCTAAGTGTGATTGGAGTATGTTTGAGCACATACACTCCAAGAAGAACAATAGGTTGTCAGTGCAGAGGTTGAATGATCTTTTTTGTGTTCATTACAACTTATGTCTTCACCATAGATAGATATTGGGCATTGCATTGTCACCCATCACATTGGAGGAAGTTGATCCACAGTCAATTGGATCACTGAGGCCGAGGATCCTATTTTTACCAATGAGGACCTTGATTGGGTCGACTAGGTGGATCAAGAGGTAGAGGCAGTAGCCATGGTAGAGGAGGATAGATCATGAGGAGACACCTTAGATGTTGGTTTGGGTGCCACTGAGTTTGATATTGAGACACAGGAAAAGATGATGGTTGCAACATCATCTAGGACCTATCTTAGACATCTTTGAAAGAGGACTAAAGCTTAGTGATGTAGGCTCCTCTGAGCCATAAACTTATAGCTTTTGTTTTACTTTTGTTATATGTTTGGAACTTTTGAGGCCATGGATTTCATATTCCATGAGTATTGTATACATTTCACAACATTTACATATCTAACTATTTTGACTCTTACTACTATTATTAGTATTAATTAATTACTTATTTCCTTCAACTAAAATTTGTGTTTATACTTATGTGATCGATATATGTTTGTGTATAGGATCATAGTAGTTTCTATTTCATGATGTTATAGTGCATTTAAGGTTTATTTACTAAAGGGTGCATGAAACAAGCTTTAAATCCTTAAAAATATCTAAATTTCTTGGGTTTTTCTATTTGATGAGTCTTTGTCGAGTCTTGGGTGAATTTGGGCTTTGAGTCCAAGTCTGAGTAAAAAATTGGCTTGCCAAGTTCGAGGTGAGTCCAAGTCTTGTAACACAGGTGTAGAATGCTCAAGAAGTGTGAAGAAGATCAAATGGGTGTGTAGAAGATGAATTGAATGAATGAGATAGTGTTTTGAAGATGAAATGGGAGCCAAAAGAGTCATTCAAGGTCAGTCGAAGGGAAAAAAGGCATTATGGTTCATCACAAAAGGAGAAGTGTAATGCCTCTATAGATTCTAGAGGCAAGAATCCTGTTAGGATGGCAGTGTGCCACACAAAAATCCGTGCATTGCACTCGCATCCCCAAAAAAAATTCCCCCATCGACACTACTGGCAGCTTCCAAATGGATGGAAAGCGGATGAAGGACATGGAATAACATCATCAGGTTTTATTTTTCTAAAGTAAGGGGTGTAAATAGGGAATTTGAAAGGGGTGCAAATTCATGCCATTACATTTTTCCCCCGCTTTAGCAAGCATATGTGCTACCAAATGCGAGGTAAAGTAGATCAAGAGTTTAAAGAAGGTATACCTAAACCATCGAGGAAGTAGACCACAATCTGAAACACTCAGATGCTTAGGAAGGGGAGATGGCTCCAAAGGTACTTGGTCCTAAAGAGAGTTAACCACATGCGCCTCAGGTCCACAGACTTATAGAAAGGTGAAAAAAAGGCTATGTAGGTGCTCGATCCTACAGAGTCGAACAAAGAGATCCTGTAGGATGAAAGCACTTTATAGGTCCTCGAAATTGCAAAGGAGGTGGCCCAAGTGCTTGTTCCTAGGGAGGCTAGATGTGAGAGGCTTCACAGGGTCTGATAGGTCCTCACAGGTACTCGGTCTTGCAAGGTTGATTGAAAATCAGCTTCGTAGGTGCTCTTTCAAAGCAACATGTTAATCTACAGATAGAATATGTTAGATATCAAAAATACACATAGGTAGACAGATAGGCACACAAAAAATCAACAATTTAAGGAGAAGCTTTCAAAGGGCTCCCTCAAGAACCCTTCAAAAGAAAAGGGGTACACTCAAGAGACGCTCTATTTGAAAAGTGATAAAAAAATTTTCCAATGATTCTAGCATCAAGGAACCCTTTTGAAAGATTTATTTCCTCAAGTAATTCAAAATAAAGAATACTCCCTCACAAGGGCAAGTTTTCAAACTTCTTCATCAGAAAAAGTGTTCCCTTTTCAAAGGAAATTTTTTAGATTCTATCTTACAAATCCATGATGAAAGAAAGATTCCGCTAGGGATCCTTGTTGAAGAATGCAATTTTTGAAAAATATTTTGAAAAGTAAGAGATTTTCAAGGAGGGATTTATTGGCCACATAATACACATTTTTAAAAATCGAAGCAGTATGATAGCCTCCCCTTAGGATGGTGCGTGCTAAACTTAGAGGCACATGACATCCTAAGGAGAGAAAAGAAAGAATGAAAA
>VDFB02086525.1:0-42238 GCA_007258455.2 Sequoia sempervirens
TGGAATCTGGGTTACCTTCTGGCATTGGTTCCCCAGAAGTTGTTGATGTAGTGGCTGCCCATCGTGACGATATGGCAGTGAGTGGCGCCCTGCCTGACGTTGCACCTTGTGATGAGGCTACTACTCTTAGTGTTCGGCAGAATCCAACTGACGATATTGGGAGGGTGAAGGTCACTGTTTATGGGATCTCCCTGATTGGCGGTGCTGGAAGAGTGAAACTGGCTGGCTGTAATAGTGGTATTTCGGTCTCTCCTACTTCCAATGTTGCTTGGCCGCCTATAGCCATAGACACTTCCTCATCCACTGGTGAACTAGAAGCTGATGTTGAGGAAGACAAGTCAATAGGTTCCCCCTGTTCGGATGCTTCACCCTGCTTAGATGCCTCTTTGGCCGATGTTTCCTCTTCCATCGATGCCTGCTTCCGTTTCCTCTTCTTCCCTATAGTAGTGCCTTTACCAACTTGCTTTAATTCCAATCCTGTCCAGTAAAATGCCGTTGGCAGCCCCGAGTGCAGATGAGTGAGAGGCAAGCACAATGTATCGGCACCGATGTAATTGACTTACCTTCAGTGGTCCAATGAAATCCAATCCCCATTGTTTGAACAACTCTTGTGGTTGAGAATTATGCAGTGGCATGAAGTCCTGCTTCAATGGTTTCCTGACCCTCTGGTAGGTGTCATAGCCTAACACCCAGTCCCTAGCATCTGTGTGCATTGTTGGCCACCATAGGCTTGCCAAGAGAATTTTTCTCACTGTAGCATCTAGGCCCATATGACCACTAGTGAGACCCTCATGTGCCTCCTTCAGTACGCCTGGTATCTCTTCTTCGATGACACATCTTCGGAGGATCTGATAGGGCCCCATCTTGTAGAGCAAGCCATTAATTAGTTGAAACATCTTACTCTTCAAGACGAGCTTCCTCCTTTCGGCTGGTGGCATTTCTTTCGGAAATGTGGATGTGGACAAATATTCTCCAATCTTTTCATATCATGAAGGCAACGCTGCGAGCTGGAATAGGTGTGCATCCGAAAAGTGTTCATTTACCCCTCCCTCGATGTAATGTCCCCTTTTCGAGCCTGGCATTTCCAGTGACCGTTAGCCTTTCCTTGGGAACCCGAAGGCTAGTCGGAAGTTAAAATTAGGGTTTCCTAATTTTGAGGAGGTCATTGTTCAGAGATGGTGGATTAAATGGCGGATTCCTTCTGGGTTTTCAGAGGGCTTTGCAGTGATATGATCATCTCGGCATTCAGAGCACTTTTTGGAATTTACTATTTTTAGTAAATTCTATTTTTGGCAGTTTTCCAGATGAGCTCAGGTTGGTTGACTCCCGGCTTCAGTTTGATCAGTTGACTTCATCAGTATGGGCTTCAGGGCATTTTCAGAGAAATGAGTTAAGTCATTTAAATTAAAAGTCACGTTAAAATGATATATTTTAATGTTGACCCTTGGCTTAGACTTAATGACTTAATGTTGTTTTAAAAAGGTGGGTCTTGAGGGTGGCGCCCTCATTAAGAGATGATTTTAATTATTTCCTAAGTCCAAAGCAAGATTATGATAGGCGCATATTTCAAAGTTTAATATTTAATTGAAATATCAAATCAAGAGCTTGAAGGCAAAAGTACGCCCATCATTGAGGAGAGGGGATTTTGACCTAAAATCAGATTCTAGGGTTTCGTGAAGTCAAGCGAAGATTATAAAAAGGAGTCTTGTGCATCATTTTGGTCATCTTGGAAAATACACCGTTATGCTGCCGGATTGATTCTGGATTGCTTCGAGGGATGAAGACCTCCTAGTTTGGGCATCGCTTCATGTTTGCAAGACAACATCTAGTGGTGAATTTCAGTCTATTTGTGAGTGCATCTTAGTTTATTTATTTGTGTTCAGTTTGCATTGTAAAATCTGTTATTGGCATTTTAGTGTTTCAGCCATTTAGCTTCATTTAATACAGCAGATCTACGTTTTCATTTGTGAGTCAGAAAATACAAAAAAAGGCATTCTGGGTATTGCATATTCAGCATTGTTTAGGGGAGTCGATTATTTGTCTCAAATATCAGATTTTAATGTGGAGTATTTATTTTTAAAAGCCAAGTCGAATTCCTTCAGCTAGGCCGTACTTTTTCAAGCATTGGAATTTGTGCCATTAAATATTAGTTGCATGTTGAGTCTGGGTTAAGCTTCTAAATTGCTCGCCATTGTCATAGTAGTCATTTGCATCATAGCTTAGGCAAGTAGAGTGAGTTATAAGTGAGTTAGGAGCATTTGCAACAAGTCACAGGCTGCTGTTTTTAACCAGAAATTACAGACTTGTGGAAAACAGAAAAACAGATTGTTGATTATCAAAGTTGTAATGATTACCTGTGGTTTCTTGAACTCAGCTAAGAAGAGATTTTATTGTACTGAATGATTCATATGTCCAGCTCTAACATCTTGACAGACGTATGATATTACATTGTAAACTGACCAGTAGTACTGGCAGTCATTCTCCAGCTTGTTGCTTTGAATTTGTATTGATCAATTTCATTGAAGTTTGTAGTAGTTAAATCTCCGCCCTATGGTCGCTACTTTCCCGTCTTGGGTCAGCAAGCACATTCTGGGTGTAGAGTAGATTCAGTATTCAGCATATTCAGCATTTCCTTCAAGTTTGCTTTCAGTATTAGTTTGAAATTGTATAACTCCGCCCTATGGTAGCTACTTCCCCTTCTGGGTGAGCAAGCACATTCTGGGTGTTGAGTAGTTTCATTATTCAGCATTTCATTTCAAGCTTTGCTTTCTGTAATCACTCCGTCATATGGTCGCCCCTCACTCCACCTTGGATTGGGTAGCACATACTTGACGTTGAGTTCCCTTCTGTATCGTGAGTTTACTTTCTTGCACGTTTCGGTTTATCAATCTAACCTTAACGGGTGCACTTGCTTGAATGTTGTAATCTGTTATTTGAAAACGAAAAAATTTGGCTCGGTATATTTCAGTGGTATCAGAGCCACGTATCCTGCCATCCTATGAAATCAGCTTTCTATGAGTGACAGAGAACAGAGGTATCTGGCAAGAGTATACAAGAGAGGCATAGTTCAGACACAGTTGCATCAAGCCCCAGAAGGTCACACAGCTTCCGAGGTTTTGAGGGCTAATTGGGAGCCTTCACAAGAAACAGAAATGGGGGATAATGAAAGAGGTTCTGGCAACAGAGGTGACAGTGGGAAGGGTATAGACAATTCAGCCAATCTAGGTCAAGGACTAGATAAGAAGATGGATGCTTTGTTAGATATGTTTTCTCTCATGTTGGGGAGATTGGGTCCCAATACTCCACAAAACAATACAGGGCATGCCGGGGAGCACAGTGCTTCCAATCAGCACAATGGTCATGTTGCCCAGCCTTCAGGGAGCAACACCTACATTTCTGCTAGACCATTCAAACCCACGTTTTTGACACCAGCAATCCCACAGCCTGACCCCGAAGAAAATGTTTCATCCTTGGAGAGGGTGAGGATAGGCCGTACAGAGTATGACACCCTTCCTGATGAAGTAAAACTTGACATGTCTTTCAATGATTACATGGAGTATAGAAGGAAGGATAGAGGCCAAGGGAGAAACTATGATCAAAGAAGAACCCCAGCACAAGGAGATTGGAATCAAGCTCTCAACAAGGTTACGCTTGCCCATTTTGATGGAAGCGATAATAATTCTGCTTGAGCTTGGTTACAAAAACTAGACAACTATTTGGCACTTAGGCCAATGGCTGAAGAAGAAGCGATTAGATTCGCTACGCTACACCTAGATGGGGTGGCGCATGAATGGTGGTACCATGGCCTAGTCACCTTAGGTCATGGGTCTATCACTAGCTACGATGAGTTCACCAATAGACTCATTGAGAGGTTCGAGAAGAAGGACCCAGAAGTGCATTTTAGGGAGTTGGCACAGTTGAGACAATATGGCACTGTGGATGCCTACATAGCTGAGTTTCAAAGACTTTCAGTTATGGTCACTGGAATCACAGAGAGAAGATTAGTAATCCTATTCACTGAAGGATTGATGGAGCCAATCAAGGGTTGGATCAAAGCTTTTGATCCACCGTCCCTACAAGAAGCAATGAAAAAAGCTAGAAACATGGAGTGGGCTGCTCCCAAAGCAAAGTTCCATTCCAAACCAGCTTTTCACAAAGGGGATAGAGGGAAAAAGTTTCATCAGAAGCCTCACCATAAGGAGTTTAAACCACAGAAACCTCCTGGCTCAAGATTGGATCCAGAGACTATCAATGAACTCCGTAGGAAAGGGTTATGTTTCCGTTGTTGGGAAAAATGGTCACAAGATCATGTGTGCCCAAAGGGTGCTAAAATTCATCAAATTGAGTTCTATACAGCTGATGAAAGCAATTCTGATTTTTCTGATCAGCAAGCTGATTTTGAGGACAGCGATGAAGAAAATACTCCAGAAGAGTCTGAAGGTGAAAAAGAAAGTGGTGGTACATTGGCTCAACTTTCGAGCTTCCAAAAGAATGAGTCCTTTAAAGTTCGGGGGATGATCAAAGGGCAACGTATTGTTGCTTTAATTGACACTGGTGCAACACATAACTTCATAGACGAAGTTGTGGTGGCAAAGAAAGGATTGCAAACAGAAGACTTTGAAGGGTTCAGAGTTATGGTTGCGGATGGGTTTCACATCTCATGCACCAAGAGGATTCCGAACATGTCAATGCAATTGGGCAATTACGAAGTCAAGGACGACTTCTATGTGGTCAATATTGGAGATACGGATGCTGTCCTTGGCATTCAATGGCTGCGATCTCTTGGAGAGATCTCTCTAAATCTGCAAACTATGGAGTTGAAGTTTCAATCCGATGGAAAGAAGGTGGTGTTGAGAATGTCAAATGGTGGCCCTCGGATTGTTTCGTTCAAGAGGATGGCGAAGTTGATGCGTCATGATCAAGTGGAGTGGGCTGCGGAGTGCATGATTCTTCCAGCTAGTCCAGCTGAAACGAAAATAGAGCATCCTCCAGATATTCAGTCTTTACTCACCAAAAAGTAAAGTGTTTGCTGATTTACCTCCTGGACCTCCTCCTGATCGAGGTTCAGAACACATCATAGAGCTCAAGGAAGGAGCTAAACCGGTGATCACAACTCCATACCGGTATCCGAAGAGGCAAAAGGATGAGATCGAGAAGAATATCCGAGAACTTTTGGAGATGGGTTTCATACGCCCAAGCAAGAGCCCCTTTGCATCTGCAGTGGTTCTTGTGAAAAAGAAGGATGGTACCATGCGCATGTGCGTGGACTATCGTGCTTTGAACCAAAGCACTATCAAGAATAGATACCCCATTCCTAGAATAGATGAGCTCATTGATGAGCTACATGGGGCTAAGTTCTTTTCGAAGATTGATCTGAGGTCGGTTCCATCAGATCTGAATGAGGGAATCAGATGTGGAAAAACAGCTTTCAGATGTCACTATGGCCATTTTGAATTCTTAGTCATGCCATTTGGATTGACTAACGCTCCGGCAACCTTTCAATCTTGCATGAACCGTGTCTTCCAGAATCAGTTACGAAGGTTTGTGCTGATATTTTTTGATGACATTCTGATCTACAGCAAGACTTGGGAAGATCACCTCAAGCACTTGGAGGAAGTGCTTAGTATCATGGAATCTGAGAGTTTGTTCGCAAAGGCTTCCAAATGTGAATTTGGAATGGTGGAGTTATTATACCTTGGCCACATAATCAGTGCTGAGGGAGTAAAGGTGGATCCGGAGAAGATCAAAGCAGTGGTTGATTGGCCACCACCTGAAAGTTTGACTCAGTTGAAAGGTTTTTTGGGCCTTTGTGGTTTCTATCGGAGGTTTGTTAAGGGGTATTCTCAGAATGCGGCTCCCCTTACTGATCTCACCAAAAAGGGAGCCTTTGTTTGGTCAGAAAAGGCTCAAGTTGTTTTTGACAAATTTAAGAAGATCATGAGCTCGTGCCCAGTTTTGGCTATCCCTGATTTCTCCAAGCCATTCGAGCTGCAGTGTGATGCATCGGGTGAAGGAGTTGGTGCTGTCCTGATGCAAGACAAACACCCTATTGTGTTTGAAAGCCGAAAATTAAGGGGTGTGGAAAGGTCATATTCAATTTATGACAAAGAAATGCTTGCCATTATGCATGCATTAGCCAAGTTCCGACAGTACTTGGTGGGAAATAAATTTGTGGTTAAGACTGACCACAACAGCCTCAAGCATTTTATGCACCAAAAGGATCTAAATGAGAGGCAACAGAAATGGGTGAGTAAGCTGCAAGCTTACGACTTTGACATTGAATATGTCAAAGGGAAAAATAATATTGTGGCTGATGCACTGTCAAGGAGACCTCATCTTAGCTCATTGTGTGAGCTTACTGCAGATTGGAGGGATATGTTGCTTGCTGATTATGCAAAAAATCAGTTTGCAACCAGCATCTTGGAAGGTACTTTCCATGATGAAAAGTACCAGGTGGTTGAGGGCTTGATTCAGTATAAGGGAAGAATCTTTCTGGTGGCTGATTCTAAGCTCAAGAAGAAGATTCTTTTGAATTTTCATGACATTCCAGTTGCTGGTCACCAAGGGTTTTTCAAGACCTATAGGCAGATCCGAGAAAGGTTTTCTTGGAAAGGTTTGAAGAGGGAGGTTCAACGTTACATTCAGGAATGTCCTGTTTGTCAAGCAAATAAAAATGAGCACACATTGCCAGCCGGTTTGCTGCAACCACTTCCAATTCCCAATCAAAAATGGGAAAGCATTTCAATGGATTTCATCACTGGGTTGCCCAAGGCTCAAGGGAAGGATTGTATCTACGTGGTAGTTGACAGATTAACCAAGTTTGCTCATTTCTTTGCCATTACCAGTACTTTTTCTGCAGCTCAAGTTGCAGATTTGTTTTTTCGAGAAGTGTTTAGGCTTCATGGGTTGCCAAAGAATATTGTAAGTGATAGGGACAGCAAGTTCCTAAGTACTTTTTGGCAGGAAGTTTTCAGAATGAGTGGTACTGTGCTCACTCCAAGCACGAGTTATCACCCTCAAACTGATGGGCAAACAGAAGTGGTGAACAAGTGGTTGGAAGGCTACTTGAGAAATTATGTGTCCGAACAGCAGAAAGCTTGGGTTAAGTGGCTGCATATAGGCGAGTACTGCTACAACTCTACCTTCCATATGTCAATCAAAATGTCTCCCTTCTTGGCACTTTATGGGTATGAAGCACCCAGCTTTGCAGATTTGGTGTTTGGTGACAGCAAAGCACCATTAGCCAAGGATTTGTTGCAGCATAGTCAGGACATAATGAGATCTTTGAAGGATAATTTGCAGATTGCACAAAATCAGCAGAAGTTGTATGCTGATCAGAAGCGTGTAGAGCGTTCTTTTGAGGTTGGGGATATGGTCTATCTCCGTTTACAACCTTATAGACAGTCTACTCTCAAGAAGAGTGGAGCTGAGAAGCTTAAACCTCGCTTCTATGGGCCATTCAGGGTCATCAGAAAGGTTGGGGCTGTAGCTTATGAATTAGAGCTACCTTCAGATAGCAGAGTGCATAACGTCTTCCACGTGTCTCGCCTCAAGAAGGCACTTGGACACAATGTGGTTGCTTCTTCACAGTTGCCACCGTTGGACGAAGAAGGACAGTTGGTTCTGGTTCCCGAGGCGATACTTGATCTCAGAGAACGTTCCTTGAGGAATAGAACTATCAGAGAATGTTTGGTAAAGTGGAAGAACCTGCCTATGGAGGATGCAACTTGGGAAAGTGATGAGATAATGCAGCATCCTAGTTTGCAATTGCTTGAGGACAAGCAATCTTGGGGAGGGCGGACTGTAATGTCCCCTTTTCGAGCCTGACATTTCCAGTGACCGTTAGCCTTTCCTTGGGAACCCGAAGGCTAGTCGGAAGTTAAAATTAGGGTTTCCTAATTTTGAGGAGGTCATTGTTCAGAGATGGTGGATTAAATGGCGGATTCCTTCTGGGTTTTCAGAGGGCTTTGCAGTGATATGATCATCTCGGCATTCAGAGCACTTTTTGGAATTTACTATTTTTAGTAAATTCTATTTTTGGCAGTTTTCCAGATGAGCTCAGGTTGGTTGACTCCCGGCTTCAGTTTGATCAGTTGACTTCATCAGTATGGGCTTCAGGGCATTTTCAGAGAAATGAGTTAAGTCATTTAAATTAAAAGTCACGTTAAAATGATATATTTTAATGTTGACCCTTGGCTTAGACTTAATGACTTAATGTTGTTTTAAAAAGGTGGGTCTTGAGGGTGGCGCCCTCATTAAGAGATGATTTTAATTATTTCCTAAGTCCAAAGCAAGATTATGATAGGCGCATATTTCAAAGTTTAATATTTAATTGAAATATCAAATCAAGAGCTTGAAGGCAAAAGTACGCCCATCATTGAGGAGAGGGGATTTTGACCTAAAATCAGATTCTAGGGTTTCGTGAAGTCAAGCGAAGATTATAAAAAGGAGTCTTGTGCATCATTTTGGTCATCTTGGAAAATACACCGTTATGCTGCCGGATTGATTCTGGATTGCTTCGAGGGATGAAGACCTCCTAGTTTGGGCATCGCTTCATGTTTGCAAGACAACATCTAGTGGTGAATTTCAGTCTATTTGTGAGTGCATCTTAGTTTATTTATTTGTGTTCAGTTTGCATTGTAAAATCTGTTATTGGCATTTTAGTGTTTCAGCCATTTAGCTTCATTTAATACAGCAGATCTACGTTTTCATTTGTGAGTCAGAAAATACAAAAAAAGGCATTCTGGGTATTGCATATTCAGCATTGTTTAGGGGAGTCGATTATTTGTCTCAAATATCAGATTTTAATGTGGAGTATTTATTTTTAAAAGCCAAGTCGAATTCCTTCAGCTAGGCCGTACTTTTTCAAGCATTGGAATTTGTGCCATTAAATATTAGTTGCATGTTGAGTCTGGGTTAAGCTTCTAAATTGCTCGCCATTGTCATAGTAGTCATTTGCATCATAGCTTAGGCAAGTAGAGTGAGTTATAAGTGAGTTAGGAGCATTTGCAACAAGTCACAGGCTGCTGTTTTTAACCAGAAATTACAGACTTGTGGAAAACAGAAAAACAGATTGTTGATTATCAAAGTTGTAATGATTACCTGTGGTTTCTTGAACTCAGCTAAGAAGAGATTTTATTGTACTGAATGATTCATATGTCCAGCTCTAACATCTTGACAGACGTATGATATTACATTGTAAACTGACCAGTAGTACTGGCAGTCATTCTCCAGCTTGTTGCTTTGAATTTGTATTGATCAATTTCATTGAAGTTTGTAGTAGTTAAATCTCCGCCCTATGGTCGCTACTTTCCCGTCTTGGGTCAGCAAGCACATTCTGGGTGTAGAGTAGATTCAGTATTCAGCATTTCCTTCAAGTTTGCTTTCAGTATTAGTTTGAAATTGTATAACTCCGCCCTATGGTAGCTACTTCCCCTTCTGGGTGAGCAAGCACATTCTGGGTGTTGAGTAGTTTCATTATTCAGCATTTCATTTCAAGCTTTGCTTTCTCTAATCACTCCGTCATATGGTCGCCCCTCACTCCACCTTGGATTGGGTAGCACATACTTGACGTTGAGTTCCCTTCTGTATCGTGAGTTTACTTTCTTGCACGTTTCGGTTTATCAATCTAACCTTAACGGGTGCACTTGCTTGAATGTTGTAATCTGTTATTTGAAAACGAAAAAATTTGGCTCGGTATATTTCACTCGACAGGTTCGCTTGACCGGATTCTTGACAACTGGTCAAGAATCACATGGCTTTTCCTCGACCTTACGATGATAGTAAATGTAAACTCTTGAAGCAATAATAGCCACCTGCTCACTCGTCCTTGAATGATCGGCTTGTTCACTAAGTACATTAAGGCTTGGTGATCCACATAAAAGGTGAACAATGTGGCTAGGAGGTAGTGTTTGAATTTTTTTACGGAGTAGACCATTCCTAGTGCTTCGCGCTCGGTTGTATTGTAATTCCTCTCTGCTCTTAAAAGTAACCAACTCGCAAAGAATATTGGATGGTTGTAATGTCCCCATTTTAAGCACTACATTTTTCAATGATTGATGGCCTATCCCCGGTGTGCTGTCGGCTAGTTAGAGGTAGAATTAGGGTTTTGGTGGGTTCTTTTGAAGATTCAGGGGTTTTTATGCTGGAGTTTAGTTGTTTGGATTCTGGATTCCTTCTGGGTTTTTAGAGAACTTCGTAGTAGTATGACATGCAACTACGTCGGACAACCTTTCTGGACTTATTATTTTTAGTAAGTTATGATGGCTACATCTTGGAGTTTGAGATTTTGGATTGCGGACTCTTTCTGGGTTTTCAGAAAGCTTCACAATGGTATTGCATGCACTTTGATCAGAGCAACTTTTTGAATTTACTATTTTTAGTAAATTCTATTTTTGGCAATAGTTCAGTTGGCATCAGTTCAGTAGGCTTTCTTCTTCATGCCGTTCAATTGGTATTGTTGATTCTTTGCCTTTTGAATCATTTTTGGAGAGATAAGTTATTTTAATTAAAATAATGTTATATTTTCACATTAACCCCTTGGCCTAGCAATATGACTTTAAGTTTGTTTTTGAAAAGGGGGTCTTGAAGGGTGGATGTCTCATCAGAAGGTTATTTTAAATATTTCTAAGGCCAAAATTAAGCTTGGAAAAGGGATGCCAACTTGAGAGAAAAGATGATTTTTTTAAGTTAATAAAAGTCAAATATTGCTTTGAGGAAATGGGACGCCATCCATGGAGGGAAAAGAGATTTATTCAAATTTGAAAATTAGGGCATCTTCTTGATGTTTCTAGAAGATTCCTCTCAAGCTTATAAAAGGAAGCCTCTGCTCTTCAGTTGGGCATCTTATGTCTTCAGTAATGTTATGCTGCCGGTATGGTAACAGGGTTGCTTCGAGGAATGCATGCCTCCTAGAATGGGCTCGACTTCTTGCTTGAAAGATAGCAACTAGTGGATAGTTAGTTTGTAGTTGAGTGGATTTGTAGTGAGATTTTGCATTGTAGTAGTTATTGTGCATTTGTAGTTCAGTTTCTAGCATGTTAATGAAGTTCTGGAGTTGCTGATTCAGTATAGCTGCATATTGTTTTTACTCATAAGTCAAAAAATAAAAATATATTCATTTTGGGTATTGGCTAAAACCATTTCTATGCCCTAGGCGCCCCATTGTGTAAAGTTTGGTGATTTTTAATGAAGAATCTGATTTTATCTTGTTGGTAGAACATTTCTGGAGGCTGTACCATTCTGTTTTTCCTGACAAATGTTTAGAAAATAAATTTACAAGTTTTTAGAGTCATTTCTTGATTAGAATTTGGTTGCCATCTTCATAGTGTTCATTTGCATTAGATTTCATGTCATTTGGACAGGTCTAGAGAGAGTTATGAGCATTTTAGTGAGTTATAGTGTTGCTGGTTATGCATTTTCAATCTATGTTCAGTCATATCAGATTGTTGGAGTTTGCTTTAGGAATTGGGTTTGAGTCCTGGAGTCATATTGAGTATTGGAGAAACATTAAACTTCATCGCAACATTGTTATATCACTAATTCAGTGTTCTTGGCAGGCAACTCTTTTTATTGTAAGGCTGTTACAGTAGTATTGTTCAGCCCTTTCTATTTCTTGTTAAGTTACATTGTATTCCCACGGCTGTGGAAGAGACTGGCCCTAGCTCAGTCTTTATTGTATTCCATTGGATCCTCATCATCATATGATAGCACCTTGCTCGTCTCGAGCTTGGAGTGCACATGCTTGATGATTGAGTTACTTTCAGCACTGCATTGTCATCAATAGAATTTCCACCATATGATAGCACCATTCCCACCTTGGGTTTGGAGTGCACATGCTTGGTGTTGAGTTTACTTTTTAGCATTGCATCATCTCTTTCAGTACCTCCGCCATATGGTAGCTCCTTGCCCACCTTGGGTTTGGAAGCACATTCTTGGCGTTGAGTTCTTTCAGCATTGTTAACTTCCAATATGCATGCACAAGATCCTCTGACCATATGCTCGCCTCCCCTAGGCACATTCTTGGTTAGAGTTACCTTCCGCATCGTTTTGGTTTTGGAGCTAACCTTAACGGGTGACTGTGTGCTTGAGCTGAATTGTTCATTAAAGAATTGGAAAAAATTTGGTTCAGTTTTTTACAATGGTCCAACCCGTGTGATCCCACTTGTGCCAGTGTTGCCCCAATGGCGAAGTTTGAGGCATCCACATGTACTTGGAACTCCTTGTTCCAGTTTGGATACGCCAATATGGGTGAGCTAATCAACTAGTCCTTCAATTCGTTGAATGCTTTTTCCTGTTCTTCGACCCATATGAAGGGTTGTGTCTTCCTGGTCAGTAGGTTCAGAGGGTAAGATACTAGTGCAAAATTCTTGATAAATCACTGTTAGTACCCCACATGCCTAAGGAAGGACTTCACCCCCGTGATGTTCTTTGGAGCCTCCATCTGTACGATCATTCTTACCTTATCTGGATTTGTTTTTAGTCCAGCCTTGTATACAATATGCCCAACCAATTTCCCTTGTGGCACCATAAACTTGCATTTCCTAGGATTCAATGCTAGATGGGCCGCTCAACACCTCTCCATGCACTCTCCGAGGGCCTTCAAATGCTTCTCTCCATCACTATAAATGGACTAGTCATCGAGGAAGGCTTTGAAGTTGCCTACCGATATTTTGTCAGAGACATGCAGTATTATTCTCTAGAAAGTGGCTGGCACATTACACAACCTAAATGGCATCCGGTTGTATGTTTACACTCCGTCCTCGACCACGAAAGTTGTCTTCAGTTTATCTTCCTTTGCAATATTGATCTGATTGTACCCTGAGAACCCATCTAGGAATGAGTACATCTCATGCCCGACAACCTCTTCGAGAATTGTGTCGGTGAAGGGAATAGGAAACGGGTCCTTGATGGTCATTGCATTCAAACTTCGGAAGTCCACACATATTCGGATCTGCTCCATTTCTTCAAGGATATGACAATTGGTGATACCCATTCACTGACTTCTACCTTGAAGATGATGCCCGCTTCCAACATCTTTTCAATTTCCTCTTGTACCTTGGTGGCATAGTTTTAAATTCATCTGATAGGGCCTCTTTCGTACCGGTTGGGTTCCTGGTACGAGAGGGATCCTATGAACGCATAGCTCTGGTGGTATTCCTTTGAGATCCCTGTACGTCCATGCGAAGGCATCTTTGTATTCCATGAACATCTTGAATGCAACCGCCTTTTAGTACGGGGTCCCAATCATCACCAACGTGAATCACCGAGGTTGACCTTGTTTGGTCTTGGTTTCTCGTACTTGATGAGTTTGTCTTGTTCAAATTTATGTGCTGGCGTTTCATCCAATTCGGTCACCCCTTCCTTATATTCACCGTACTCAGGTGGAAATGTTTGATTGGTCGAGGTAGTGTCTCCTTCTTCTCCCCCTTCTTTGATTTGTAGCATATTCCAATCGAGGTGGAAGACCTCGTAGTCCTCCATATGTCAGTGGAACAACCCGTTTAACGAACTTGTTTCATCCTCAAAGCAATTGCCGATCTCTAGTATACCTTCCTCGTTCGGCTCCATTATCTTTCTCTCTTCATCAACATTCGATCCTCCCTCCAATTCTGATCTTGACGATGACAGTTCTTTAGTAACTGCCTGGTTCTTCAGATCAATGGTATACTTCCACCCATGGCTCTCGATTGACAGTGTATTCCTTTTCTAGTTATGGTTTGCCTTTGCAGCAATCAACCATCCCCGTCCCAAAAGTACATCGTACGCCCTTTTCTCCAGTGGGATGACGATGAAATTTAATAAGAACTCCTGCATGCCAATCACCACTTTCTGTGCCATTAGGGTACTGAGAGGTTTGATGCCATGTTGATCTGCACCTACTAGGTGGAATGTCGGGGGCCAGAGGGTTGGCTTACCTAGGCATTTCCATGTCTCCTCTAGTAGTATGTTGACTTTAGAACCTCCGTTGAGGATGGTGTTAGAGAGTTTCATTCGCAGAATTTCCATCTGTACGACAGTTGGTTTCCTCTTGATACTTACTGCGAGTAGCATTGGATTGGTGGTCTTTGCTACCAGTTTTGTCATTTGTTCTGTTAGACCCTTCTGAAGATTGTTTTCAATAACATTTGTAAGTGCTACTCTTAGTTGAGGCATCGTTTGCACAAGGTCAGTTACCTTGATTGGTACGGTTGCGTGAAGCACCTGTCGTACTATGTTCTTCTTTGACTATGATTGCAATGACGTACTGGCCATTTTGGAAGTTCCTTGTTCATTTCGCTTAGCTTCTACTTCTGCCCTGGCTTCTCAGAGTCTTTGCTTCTCCGTACAAGGGTTTGGATAATTGGTCTTCTTCGCTTGCGCCCTTGTTATTGCCAAAACTTCTTCATCGGCCACTTCCAACATATTGATGCTTGTATGTTTCATGCAGTTAGTGTCTTCGTGATCACTAGGACCACATCATTTACATAGTTTTCCCCCGGTGCCTTGACCACTCTGACAATCCCTCGCGAAGTGACCCCATTCATTACATTTCCGACAGTGGATCATGGGTCTACCTTTGCTCTTGTACTGGATTTTACTTCTTGGCATATTATTTCTTCGATTGTTGCGGTAGCCACCCGAGGATGCGTTGTTATTCTGAGGTTTCGGCGGTGTGGTCAGCGGGGTTGACTATTCCCCTTGTGTGAAGAACACTTGCAAACTCCATGTTTTTAAGTTGTATGGGCACTCCTTGATGGCGTGTCCCATAACCTGGTAGATGTCACAGAACAATTTTTTCGGCCAGTTCGCCTTTGTATGACCTTCCATCTTGCATTCAGTACACCATAATTCATTCGCTTCCTTGGATACTTCTTTGTTAGCCTTTAGCTCTTTCATCATCCGTAGCATGGCATGACGAAGAGCTTGTATGGTTGTTGATTAATCTTCACTTTCCTTCGCACTTGCTTCCTCATCTTTCTTCTTCCCCTTCGAGGATGTCTTGTTCTCGCTTTCAATGTCTATCGCTCGGTTATATGCTTTAGTGTACGAGGATGGCGGTACTATCATTTTTCTTCGAAGCGAGTGAATCAATCCTTCAATAAACCATCTCTTCTTGAGGCCATCCGCTGGCTATGCCTCAAGCTTCCCTATCAAATCTTTTAATTTCTGATTGTAGGTCCGTACACTCTCGTGCTTTCCTTGTTTAGTATTGTATATCTCTGTGACAATCTCGCTATCATCTCGTAGGAGTTTGAACTCCTCTTGGAAAGCTTGCTTCAATAACCTCCATGTCGTTTTTTGTGCTTGATCTAATTCAGAGTACCAATCAATAGCACTATCTCTAAGTATCGCTTGGAATGCTTTTAGCCACTGGTCTAGATCATCCTGTCCACTGGCTATCAAATAGTTTCACATGTCTTACAGTGCCGTATTCGATCTTCTGACCCATTCCCCATAAACTTCAGCACCTTCTACTGCTCTAGTGTAGCCATCTTTCCCCATTGTCCTCCTTGTGTGTTGGACCCGATTAGACTAGTATCCCCGCTACGTTCTGGTACATCACTTGCACTCTCGACCACATACGAGTGACTCCCACATCTTCTGTCAACGTCCTCGACACTGTGAGTCTCTTGGGGTTCCCTTTGGTACTCTCTCCATCTTGGGGTATTGGGCTCAGATCTTCCACTCATCAGCCGTTCCTTCTCGTCCGATAAGGACAACTCCTGAAAACGTCTGATGCTACTACTTAATTCATCTTCGTTCTCATAAAGATCATACCTCCTTATGTATGGGGTGTCGAAGGGTCCTCCGTCGCTTCCGCCAAACTTTGGTGTGCTCTTCCAATGGACGTGTCTATTCTTATCAAATTCTCATGTGTTCTTTTAATACTCTGATTTATTTCGATTAGATCCTCATCCAATTCTTTACCGGCTTGCTTTAGTCTTCTTCGCCGGTTTTCTTGTTCTTGCAGCTTGAGTGATCGCCGAACCTTTTCCTCCTGAGTCTTGTGCCTGTCAGGTATTCGATTCTTGTCTTTGTTCGGCCGTACGGGCATTTAAAATTTGTTCAGGCGATCATTGCTGACTACCGGGAGTACGTCTCTGGTTAGTGTCATGTTCTTCTTCTCGTTTGGTTCTCTCTTCGTAGCATTGCAGTATTTGCTGCCTTTGATGTTCCCGATCCTCTTCTTCTCGAAGGTCTTGTAGGATGATGAAATGACGGGCTAGCAGTCTAGGCATATGATTTAGGAAGTGATCCAACTTGTCATTCACTTCCAACCTATCCCAGATAACTTCTTTAGGGATCTCCCACTTGCGGGATTCCCTTGTTACATGATCTCATAAAGATATTTTCCATAGATTGACAAGATCTTCAGTCAATAGGTCTTCCCTTTCCTCATTGCTATTCATGGGCTCGTCTGTCGGAAGACCCATTACGTTTCCATGACGAGTGATTCCCTAGTCCGCTCAAGCAAGGACACCAAATGTTTTCCCTACAAGGTGTAATTCAAATACTATGTACTATTGAGCGAACTAAATCATATGCAAAACATGGAATAGAATAATAGTTGATATTGTTGATGATAGTCACAAGGATTTGGTTAGCTTGGTGACAAGTTACATATAGTGAAAGGGATAGGTGATGTGAGAATCGCAGTCAATAATATCAAGTTTTTAATATGGAATTTTCAGTATGTATCAGACTTGAATAAAAATTTATTGGATGTTAGGGAAATTGCTAAGTTGCCGGTTTCGGTACAGGTACGGATGCGGGTATGCCGGTACAACAATTTTTTTTCTTGGGTACAGGTATGAGAGTATATATGTACATATATATATACATATACATATATACATATACATATATATATACACATATATATACATATATGTGTACATTTATATATGTGTGCATATATATATATATGTACACACACACACACACACACACACACACATATATATATATACAACAAATTCATCGCCATGAAAAATTCACAAGTAAAATTCACCACCAGCAATTGACCGCCATAGAAAATTAATCGCATGAATATTTTTTAATATTTGGAAAATTAATTTTCAATGGCGGTCAATTGCTGATGGTGAATTTTACTTGAGGTGAATTTGTCATGGCGGTGAATTCTCCCACAATGAATTGTTGGCAGAGAATTTTCCGTTGGTGAATTGTTGGCGTAGAATTTTCCTAGAGCCTATATATATATATGTATATGTTCAAAATTATAAATTTGCAAGAATATTGATTCTCATAATAGCCAATAATAGAATACAACATAATTTTGACATAGTAACTTATAACAGTTCAATTAATGATCACAAGTATAGTAATTGATTCTCCCTAAAAAATATAGTAGACAAAATAAAAACTCAAAGAAGCTTTCATACCTTACTGGTTTCTTGGTCAAATATTGATCATGACTCAATGTAAAGTAGAATATTGCACTGAATGCAACATAATCATCAAACAAAATAGTCAACTTAAGTGGTATAGAAGTTAATGCTATCTATATAGTAGAGATGTTTGGTCAACATTGTCAGATAGCCACATTTAAGAAGAGTCAATCAAACAAGGGTCAATGCAGGTGTAGAGGGTCAATGTTGAAGATTTGGTGTGTTGATTCACAAATGATGTCAAATTTATAGTTTGGCCCAAACATTATCTTTTTCCTCCTCCTACAATAGTGCTGGTCAAATGAGAGTAAATGATGGAATGATGTATTCATGAGGATCAATTCATGCTATCTACACATGTTCAATTGGAAACAATAGCCCTAAATTTTTTTAAACAATGGTTTTAAGTTCTTGGTTTTCCAAGACAATATCAAATTTGTATTGCTTGGGTGCTTGGGTTCTTTGTGGGTCCTTTATAGAAGAACCCATAGAGAGCCCAGGCACCTCAGTTCTTTGTGGGTCCTTCTTAGAAGAACCCACAAAGAACCTAGGTGCCTTGGTTCTTTGTGGGTTGTTCACAAAATAACCCAGAAAGAACCCAAGTGCCCAAGCCATACCCAAGACGTATCCAAAGCCATACCCAAACTGAACCCATACCCCAATCGTCCCCACACGGGTTCTTGGGGAAAATATGAAGAACCCAGTAACTTAGCGAAATTGTAAAATGTTTAAAGTTCTAGTTCAATTTCATGGGATGGAGTGCATTGTTTTCAATTTAAAATGGTATAAAATAATTGTTTGATGGATTAGATCAAGTAGTGTGTACAAAGGCTTATACAAACTTGATCATGCTTTGAATGCTACACTAGAGGAAACTTGGTCAACTAAGGAGGTCTATATAGAAGCTAGTATTGTGGAACTCTTAAAAGATGTACATTTTAGTTCATGGGAGAATCTTATGCATCAAACTTAGAGTGGTTCTTTTCCCGCTATGTGCAACACAAAGTTGAAGGTGTCTCCAATTTCATTGAGGTTCAACCAAAATATAGAGTTTGTCTCTTGTTTTGTCTTTTGATAATTGGCCTATTGTGCTTCAAAGGCTTGACTGGTATTTTTAATTTAAGCAAGATGACAATTTTACAAAATCAAATGCACCACTTGAAGGATAGGCAAATAGATTGATAATTTCATAGCAACACATGTCCATTTTGTTCTTTTTGCATATCTTTCTCAAGTGCCTATTATCATGAAGGTTACTCATGGAAACATTTCTTTGTGTTTCTATACATCTTAGGAGCCATATTGTAATTTAATGAGTAAACCTCCAACTCCTAGTTTAGTCATGAAGGGGGTTATAAGAATGTTAGAATATAATAATATGATAAAGTGTTTGTTTGCACTTCCACATAGTAAATTAGGTGGTTATTTATAGGTCCTTAATAAAGTTATTGTAAGAGTATTGTAGCTCTATAATGAGTTGGTTGTAACAAAATGTTTCTTGAATCTATATAATGTAGCGCTCTCTCTTTAAATTGTATTCCTCTTCTCTCATCTTATTCTTTTTGTTCATACTAATAGTCCTATTGGCATAGATGTACTTTTTTAAACATGCACAATAGATGGAAAAATACATGGTTAACTACTTTTGTTTGCCCATTTATATGCTGGTTCAATATAATTGATTTGTGAAATTGTGTGTTGAACATGTTCCCTAAGGTTTGCTTCAAGTATTTGACGAATTTAGGATCATGATAAGCAATGACAACTTTTGGAAATCTAAGATAGAGTATAGTGTCGGAGATATTATTGTCATTGATGTCAAAGGTGCATAATGTTGTCAAAGAAGGAAATCAAGAAGGTGGGCTGACCCTTGAGATATTTTTCTTGAATTTTAACTTATTGCAAATGTTGGCCGACTCAAACTTGTCTCATATTGGCGCCCAATTTATGGTGTCCATATTTTTGTAAAATCGCCCCTCTTTGAAATGGGTCGACCCCTTTTGGGGGAATTGAAAATAAGTTAAAATTATTATTATTTTTATGTGGCTGACCTCCCTTGAGAAGGCCAACCCTATTTGGTGAAGAGACATTGGAGTATAAATAGAAGTTGAAGTGGAGGTTAGAAAGCAAGCAATAAATGCATTATCATTCAAAAACAAGAGCAAAGCAAATTTACTATAGGAGATTTTTGAAGAAAGGCATATTTGAAAAACAATTCAAGCAGATTTTTGAAGAAGATTCAAATGATCATTATCAATTGAAGAAGCTATATTCAAGAACGTGAAACGTTTGTTCATTAGAGGTTGGTGCCACTCAATAGAAGAGATTGGTGTCTCTTGCTATGCTGGTGCTTAGTAGTGGGGATTGGTGTCTCCAGTGGGTTGGTGCCTACAAAGATTTGTAAGATTATTTTATTTTTGTTGTGGCTGAATTTGTATAGTAGATCCAAGCACTCTTCCTCAATGGTTTTCTTCCGAAAGGGGTTCCGGGTAAATCTAGTGTTCTTGAATTGTGTGGATCTTGCTTGCTTGCTCTTATTGTTGTTGTTGAATTTTAAATATGTAGAAGTTTGTCTTATACTGATTTACTCGCCCCTCTCACTATAAGTGTCTGCCCTTCAATTCATATCAAAGTTGATTCCTTCAAGAATAGTCTAAGTGCTAGAAGGTAGATCTTGGGAACACCCATGGCTTGTCAAGAATGTTTCTCCTCAAATAGAGCTCTATTGATTGAAGAAACAAATTATGCATTCTAGAGCATAAGAATGCAAACCTATCTAATGGGCTTTGGCTTTGGTATTTGGCAATCAGTTGTGAGTTGTTATATAGCTGCATCATCTCCACCAATGTATCCGGCTAGAAAGAAGGCTAGTGAAAACGATGCAAAAGCTATGAATTCTATCTTGTGTGGTCTATTGGAATTAGAGTTTGTCAAGGTTATGTGTTGTGAATTGACAAAAGGAATTTGGGACAAACTAAAGAACATCTATGTAGGTGATGACAACATGGAGAAGGCAAAGCTCCAATCCCATAGAAAACAATTTGAGAGTCTAAAAATGAAAGATGAAGAAAATATTGCAGCCTATCTCCTTTGTGTGGATGAAATCATCAACACCATCGGCGGGCTTGGTGAAAAGTTTGAAGATTCAATGATCGTGCAAAAGGTGCTAAGGTATCTTCCCTTAAAATTTGATGTGAAAGTTTCCGCAATCAAAGAGATGAGGGATCTAGACAAATTAACAATGGATGAATTGCATGGGATGCTCATGACATACGAAATAAGGAGTGAAAAGGAGAAGTCATGAAAGTGAGAAGCAAACTTCAAAGCTTCAAAGAAGATGAAGAATAAAGAGCTCGAATCAAGCAATAGCTCCAATGATGAATCAGATGCAAATGAAGCCCATTTTGTGAGAAAGCTCAAGAAAGGATCCGATAAATACAAAGATAAGCTACCCTTCAAATGCTTTAATTGTTTAAAGGTAGGACATTTTGTTGCTAAGTGTCCACATGCAAAAAATGAAAGTGGTGACAATGAAGAAGATCATAACATAAAGAAAGGGAGCAAACATCATCCATACTAAAAGAGCCACAAACAAGGAAAGAAGAACTTCCATAAGCGCAAGAAAAGTCTTATCCAAAGAAGTTTGTAGCTCATTTGAGGAGAGCGATGAAAGTATCTCCAATAGTGATAGAGAAGAAAGTATATTTATGGCAATAGAAACAAAGAGTGACATGCCTTGGAAAGTGGAGACAAAGGAAACGAAAAGATGGATTCAGAAAAGGAAGAAATTGTCAAAATGGATGGTGAAGTGGATCTGGAAAAACTCATTTCTGCCTTAAGCGATATCAGCAAGCTTAGTATTAGTCTGAAGATTCAACTTGAAGATGCAAAAAGGATAAAAGAGGAAGTGAGAATTCAGCTAAAGACAAAGGAAGAAAACTGCTAGAAGCTGAAATTGTTTCCTTGAGGAAGAAACTAGAGAAAACAACTACTTAGTTGAATAGAAGCATAAAATTTTAGAGGAGCACCGAAATACTAGATGATATTATCAATTCCCAAAAGTCAGCATTCATTAAGACTGGTCTTGGGTATGAAGAATATCAGAAGACTACTAAAGAAGTTTCAAATTCTAAGGCTAGTGAGTCACCAAAGAAGATAAATGAAGAAAAGCCTAAAGGTTATGCAGATGAGTTCAAGAGCTCCATCAATAGTGATAGCAACAAGAAGAAAGAAAGTGATATCCCACAGGAAAACTGGCACTCCTGACAAAGAGAATGAAGATGAATTCAGAAGACTGTTTCATCCAAGGCAATCTTGCGTGACCAGGTTCCAAAACTCTTTGGTTATTTTTTTTGTTTTGTAATAAGTTTTGTCATAAAGCAACAGATTGTAGGGTATGTGCAAGAACTAATTTTGGGTTCTTAAACAGAAACAACAATTCATTTTCTCCTTTGTTGGATTACAATGTCATATGTTATAAGTGCAACAACTTTGGTCATATAGCACAATTTTGTAGAAGTGGTTTTGTGGAATCCCCTATACAGGACAAGAAGGTGGATACCCTTGGTTAAGAGCATTTTGATTGGTCATCTTCTAAGGCAATTTTCTGCTTTATTATGCTTTACCATCTTTTGCTTGTTCCTAGATGGAGATGTGGTAGGTAAATAATAATAATCCCTTTTATGTGGTGTGTGTGCTCTGGCTTAGTCTTAGTTTGCAAGAACTAAAGTAGGTTATATGATTTTAGTGAATGGTCTATGTCCCAAAGATATAATATTACAATCCCTTAACAAATGACTCAATGTTATAGCTCTGTCATAGGTGGAATTACATTTCAAAAAGTTGGGACTTACTAGAAACTCAGTAGGTCTAAAATGTGACTTGTACTTAGGACTCAACAAAATTTCCAAACATTAAAAAACACAAGTTTTTAAAATAACCTTAAAAAAATGCACAAGACTTAATTGAAAGAAGTCAGAAGTAGTTTTCCCTTCATTTATAGATTAAAAAAAAAGGTTTAATGTATATCATAATGTCATATTAATATGATTACAAATTACAAATCCATACTAATATTATATTAAATCTTTAGTGTGACTATGTGAGTGTTTACAAACTGGACAGCAATGATTTCTATTGAGGAACAATATCATCCTCAAGCATATCACAATATTAATTTATGTTTTCGCTTTGAGTAAAAACAAGGACGCTTGATTTAGAAAGTTGTAAAATGTCTGACATTAAATTAATGTAGCAGCTCTAGGTAATCGACATATTACAAATTTACTACAAACATCTCTTGTACACAGCATTCTGTTAAAAAAGTTTGACCCTATGAGCACTAATAACTGAACTCAAATGTTCCTCTACACATAATATACATCTTATTTTATAATTAATTGTATAACCTGGTCTTGTTATTATTCATTTCTTAAATGAGTTCTGCAAGAATTCTCGGTAAATCTCTGAAGGCTCTGTTGGACAAAATTTTTATTTGATAACTCTGTGGGTAGGTGGACATAATTTTGTATCTCAAATATAAGAAAATAAGATCAATTTTGACTTCCTTATAGTAGACTTGACTTTTACAGATTTTGATTTACTGATCTGCAGTTTCTATCAAATTGTTTGCTAGGTATTGCAGCTTAGAACGGACCCACTAACAATCATCTGGAAGGGTGGAGCTGTAAGTATTTCCAAATTACAATATAAAACATGTATTTTTTTCAATTGTATTACCGAAAACATTCATGTACCTCATACGCTATTTTCCTGTACTTCATGTTATGTAATCTTGACCTATTCTGAAAATTTTAGGCCCTCTTTTGTGCAAGTTTCATGTCTAGATTCTCTCACCTCCTGCCTAACCTACCTTCTCTCCCTTTGTTGTTCCCTAAATCATCAATAGAATTTTAAACATTAATTAATCAAATATAAGGATAAAATCAACAAAAATCAACATCAGAGACCTCAAATGACTTCCAATTTTTTTTTATATTTCTCTTAAATTTAATTTTTTTTATGAAGGGATAAATGTTTTAGATCCAGAGCTATGAACTGATGAGATCACAAATGGGGGACCTCGTCTCCAATATAACCACTCAACAATACCACACAAATGAGGTTTGAACCTTGGCGACAATAACAACACCACCTTTAAACAATCGCACCATGCCAATATCGACATTATTTTATATGATTTTATAATAATCTATGATTTTATATTACTTATCATTTTTTATAGATTTAGATTTATCACAAATTATATATGTTTACAAATTAAGGGGTTCAAGTATACAAATATTGAGTATTAATATCATTTAACTTCAAGTGTTTTTTTTTAAAACTTGACACCTAAATAATAATCTTAAACTATATTAAATGGTAAAAGAGTTTTTTAAAATCATCCACATAAAAAACAAATTATTCAAAAAAAAAATTCAATATTTTTAAAGAAAAATTGCAAATATTTCCATAATAGAATGTAAAGATTGGAAAATCTATAAAGTAAAATAAAAATTATATTTAAGAAAGATTATTGAGATGGAGTAAGATGTGTAGGGTTAGATTAACCTTAATGAGTTAGATCATTGGATTTTAGCAAGTTTAATGTAATGAAATAAAGAATTATATTTTTATTTTAGATGATGTCACAATAATTAATGGTGCCTTTTTTTAACTCATGAGCAAAAAAGAATAGAGCATTGACACTTGGACTCGGATAGCTAAGTTCTAACTAGATCTATTTCCATTGATAAATTATCATTCTAGAAAAAATGAACTTGGCCATGTAGATTGAAACTACAAAGGTCATGAGATGGGAGCCAATGAAAGTGCAATCCACATACAACCCAAGAAGATTAATTTGTCCTTATATTAAATAGAGTCAAAGAGAATATCCTTGACATACACAACCACTTGATATTATTATTGTAGTTACTCAAAATTGATCCATGTGGAACACCTAGAACCCAGACTATCCAACAGTTGTTGGCAAATGAGAGAGGCAAATTACATTACCCCCACACCCATTACACTCTTAGCAAACTAGTGAACCAATTCCCATAATAGCACAAAAAATAAACCAAAAACTCTAATTGACGCCATAAACCTGAACACAAAAAAAGGGAAGACAGTGTATATTAAATAGCTCATCCAACATTCCCAACATAACCCATACATTTCTTAGAAACAAGTACATTAAGAGGAGAAATTTCAACCAAATCCTCGCCCTCTTCCTCTAGTAGCTGAACTGTGTTTGAAAACTTGCTTACGAGGAAGGGCCTGAGAAAGTGGTCCCTAGAGACCTCGCTTAAGATCCGCCTATTCCCAATGCAAGGAGGGGTCGTGGATGAGTGGAGAGTCCACTTAAGATCTGCCCTGTCCAAAGGTAGGGATATGCCATGGATGGGTGGAGGTTCCACTCAAGTCTGCTCAGACCAAAGAAGGGAAGGGCCATGGAGGGGTGGTAGGCCTAGACCACTATAAGCTCCACTAGCTTCCTCTAGTAGGTGAAGTGTCTTCTGAGGTTGGGACATCAGTGGGAAAGCAGATACAAGCCACCCACAAGGAGAGTTGTGGTACACAACCACTTAGGCTTGGCAGATGGCTTTGGGCGGATCCATGCATGTTACTCCTAGTTCATACTAATTGCATTTGTGATGAATCTATAAATGGATACCATGATGCTAATGCTAACAAATATGTGTATGTGTGGAAATATTGTTTATGGATTGAATGCAGGTTGCAAGGTCTAGATCACCTCATCAAGGAGCTATTCATTTGATAAAGTGAAAACCCTAACCCTAGTTTGTGGAGATTGTGACCCATAGGCACAGTCTAGGGAAAATTAGGAAAAGGGACATTACAATCCAATAAATGTGGTAAATGAGAGAGGCAAATTACATTGGCCCCACACCCATCGCACTCTTAGCAAACTAGTGAAACAATCCCCATAGTAGCACAAAAAAAAAACCAAAAACCCCAATTGACACCATAAACCCAGACACAAAAAAAGGGAGAGATAGTGTATATTACATAGCTCATCGAGCCTTCCCAACATAACCCATACATTTCTTACAAACAAATACATTAAGATGAGAAATTTCAACCAAATCCTCCCTCTCTTCCTTATGACATGGAAAATTCAGTTGAACCTTCATGGCTTTTACAATTGCTTCCACGTCGGCTTGTATCTTGTGTTCTCTTTGTAGAGATTTGTGGAAGCAATATAGATAATAATAAAAAAAACACTTTGTTTGGTTTTTTAAATTAGAATTATTGTCTTTTACAAAATAAGTACTTGTCGCTAGGGAGAGCATGGTGGTGTAGATGAGAGATTGTGGAACATCAAAGACATTCTAATGACCCAAAGACTAGTTAAGTTCCAAAAGTAGGTTGGTCATGGCTTCTTTGACACCAATGCATGGGGTAACATCCATTTGCTTTCTGAGATCCCAAATCCTTATAACTCATTCTCCAAGGTTTGGGTTTGAGATTTATCTCTCAATATGCTCTATGAAATTGTCCAACATCTTCTCATTACCCACCCTTAATCTTCTCATGTTGCTATGCTCTATTTTAACCATAGTTTTCCTTGTCATTCCCTACTCACCCTTGATCTTTCCATCAAAAGGAGTCCATTTCTAAGAAAACAACACTATTAAAGGAGAGGAAGGATGTATGTGGAGCTAAGGCTAGCATTATACAAAGAATAACACCCTTCCCCATTGGTGAAGCCATATTAATTGCCGGATTACAAATGCCATCATTGTGCTTCATGCACATTGAATTTCCACACCTTCAATGAGTTAATTATGATAACATTTGCCCTTATGGAGTCCTAAATATTTTAAGTCACTACCACCTTGTTGACATGATTACTAAGCCTTTATTAGGTGGACAAGTTTATCTTCGTACATCCATAATCACTAGCTCCAAAGCTTCATCTAGGACGTTTTAGACCAACTTTGTTGTTCATCACCTTTGTTGTCCTTGATATTAACACTGTAATTAAATTCCTAGCGAGCCATTCCATTTACTTTTTTATGGATGTGGTTGAAAGAGTTGATTTCAAAATCCCTTATACAAGTGCATACCTCCACAATAATCATTTCCAACCTCCAAGCCTTCCCATCATTGCAATCTTTGGCAGAACCTTTGAGCCACCCTAAACCTCCAAGTTCTTCCACTTTTGTTCCTTTACCAATTTAAGCCCAAAAAGAAGAGCTCTAGCCTTCACCATATTGTTTGAGTCTACACCAAAGCCAAAAGGTATAATGAGAAGTGGTTGTCATTACTATTCTTGGAAACAAGTTCATCACTTACAAGGTTGGGATTGCCTTCGGTAGCCTTGTTAAAATTGAGCTTAATCATGCCTTGTGTTGGAGGATTCTAGTTAGTCTAACCAATGGTTTGGGAATGAAGTCCTTGCTTCTCTTTTGGAGCCAATTTAACTTAGGCCAGAGTTTGTTGCACTTGTTTTCCTCATCATATACTTGTAACCCCTCCTTACAACAATCTTCAAATTCAATAAGTAAGGAATCGATCTTGTCCTACATTAGCTCCTTTGATTTTTCTTTGTTCTCAAAAGTTTTATGGTTTCTTTCTTGCCCAATGCTCAATGCAATCAATGAAGGAGCTACCTCTTGGACAAAAGAAAGCTTCAATCTCTTTATTTTGAAGTACCAACCAAAAAATTGTTTGAATAGACTACTTGAGCTAGGCCATGGAATACTCTTATCTTTTCATGATCCAATTCCAAATTTTATATGAAAAACCACAGTGTAGAAAGAAATGCTTATTAGATTCTTCTGCCTCCTTGTGCATAATGCACCTAGACAAATTCGTCTAACTAAACAACCTATTTGTCCTAGGTGAGTTCCTTCTCTTTCACTTTAATCCATAAAAACATGCTTGCCTTTATAATGAGGCCATGTTTAATGCAAATGATCCTACAAAAGAAGGCCTTATTGTCCTTAGCTTTTGGGAAATATTAATGTATGCATCTCTTATAGAGACATCTCTAGTTGGGTTGTTATCCTAAATGAATCTCTCTTCACTCCCCACAAAGTTAATGGGACAATTACTCAAAAGTGTTGATATCTAATTGTAGGTTGAGACTATATTGTGAGGAGATTTGAGGGAGTTATATCCCTTCCCCTTAGTACCATCCACTCTATAATCCTTGACTCCTTCACAACCTCTACCCAAAAAAGAAGGAAGTGGGATGAGATTATTGATATCCATCGAGGCTTTGTCCTTAATCCAATTATCCCTAAAAAACAAACTTTATCACATGCCCCCACCTTCCATGTTATATGCTATTGTGGAATTTTGCAACTATACAAGAAATTTCATATACTGAATCTCCATTAGATTTCTTGCAAATGATGTTTTCATTGACACTAGCAAAGTACATGGCTTGCATGATGTGACTTCACAATATGTCTTTCTCCTTATATATTTTCCATATCAATTTCATTCCTAGATCTTTGTTCATCGTCTTGTAATCTTTAAAGTGCAATCCTCTATCATATTGTAGCTTGCACACCTTGTCCCATTTGATCACACTATAATTTTGGTTGCCTTCCAAAAATAATTCCTTTGAATGCTACTAGCTACTCTAGCAACCTTGTAGTAATTCATAAGTGAGACATAGTGTGCATAGGCATTGTAGACAATGTGGACTTGATGAGCATGGGTTGCTTGCAAGGGACAACCATCTCCCTTTCCAAGAGGATGGTTTATTATGGATGCTATGAACCAAAACATTCCAATCCTTGCAAGAGGACTTTCTGTCCAATAGGGGCATTCTTAAATAATTACATAGGAGTTTATCTACCTTAAATCCTAGAATATTTTGTATTTTAAGGGAAGCCTCCGCATAATCTATAAGAGAGAACATTTTAGATTTCTTAAGATTTATTTCTAACGTGTCATTTATTTAAAACCTTTTTTATAATTCTAACTTCTCCTGTTGAGACCTCAAACAATAGTATATTGTGTACTAATTGCAAATGCGTAATGTCGTCCAATTTTAAGGGGACTTGCGTTCCTTTCAAATTTTTTAATTGTGGCTTCCTTTTTGAGGGCTCTATTGGAAACTTTTGGCATCAACAAAAGAAGGAATGGAGGGAGATGATCTATTGGTCTGATTCCTTTGTGTACTATAAAAAAAATCTACAAAGACTTTGTGAATGAGGATGGAATAGGCTATCAAGGAGATACAATTGTGTAACCATTTGTACTAGTCCTTGTAGAGTTCGAATCTTCTCTTACCTTGCACAAGGAAGTCCTAGGTACAATGTCATAAGCTTTATGCAAAACATCCCCTTCCCCCTCCCCTGCCTTCCCTTGTGCTTAGTAGCGTTGATAATCTCATGAGCAACAATGATTTCATCTAAGATATTTATCCCTTCAATATATCTACTATGCTCCAAAAAAACTAAACCAACCAAGCACGATATCGATCTCAAAGCCATAACCTTAGTGATAATCATGCAAATTGCTTTGCATAGAGCTATGAGCATGATTTTGTGAAAGGCCTCTTGATGACGAACCTTGTGGATCAATGCTAGGAAGGTTATATTTCACTCCTTTATGATTGCACTTCGAGAATCTTGTTCCTCTATTACCTTTCAAATGTCCATTCCTACCATGTCCCAAAATCTTTGGAAGAAATCATGTAACAATCATTTGGCCCAAGAGCATTCCTATCTCCCAAAGAGAAAGTGGCTTTATGAATTTGTTCAAAGTAGAATGGATTCATTAATTCATTGTTTTGTGCTTGCTTTACAAGTCATGGAATGAGCCCCAACATAGAATTCTTGACTTCCACAAATCTCTCCTTATTGGATCCCATGTTAATGGCCTCAATGTCAGTCCAACACATTTTTGGATGGAATGGAAATTATATCGATCTTCACTTGTCTATTGATATTAGTGGATAGGTGAAAGAATTTTGTATTCCTTAGCTTGAGCCATCTCATGTTGATTTTTATATCTAATATATCTCTTCCACCCTAAGGCAAGAGTTTGTGAAGAACAACAATTCCCTATACTTTTCCTTAATATCCACCATGGGACTAGCTTGAGACAACTCTAATATTACCTTTTCCAACTCTTCTTCAAACTTTCTTTTTGTAGTTGTAATGTCGTAAAATTGAATCCCATGGCAATTTAACATTTGTGCATTTGACCCCCGCATTTACGCCTAGCCGCATTTATGACAAGAACCTTATGAGTTGGAATTTCGTGATTTCGACACCATAAGAACCAACGATGAAGTGACTGCAGTTCACCACCTCATTTCTTGTGAAACGATGAGTTGGTCATCTACGTGGTGCATTCATGTTTGCGTGGCACGCTAGCATTCACGTACTTCCTCGAGTTCAAACAAGGAATCTTGCAAGTCTTGGCTTGTGACACGTGTCGTCATGGCAGGATTCCAAGAGTAATGGCTCTTACTACCCATGCAACTAAAGAAAACTCATCCTTTCACTCTCATTTGCAACACTTGTTACTTGAGCTCTCCCACACTTGCTCTCCTTGCTCGTCTCTTCTACATCACATTTCTACAACAAAGCTTTGTCGGATTGAAGTCTCTAATAACCAAAGCTCTCTTGCAAGTGCTCAACATTGTGTCTATCAAGCCAAGAGGGAGCCACAAATTGTTGGTAATGCTCTCTTGCTTATAGTCAATTTGCCATCATAATACTTATTGTGCTCTATTTCATGATACAAGTTCTCCTCCATATCGGGGTTTGCTTTTATCACTTTGGTGTCTATTTCATGATACAAGTTCTCCTCCATATCAGGGTTTGCTTTTATCACTCTTGTTTATTTTACTTTGCATCTATTATTCTCTCTATCTATCTGGCTATTTGTGGAGGTGGGAACACCAAAATGGGGGTTTGACTGAGGCAAGCCCCAAAACAACCCCAACATTTTTCCCCGTTCACCTTGTGTGGAGGTTGCTTGTGTGGAGCTTTGTGGGAGGCTTCGAAACGTAGGACCTACTATAAGTTTGTATCTTGCCTTGTCATTTACCAACACTCTCGCTTTTTGTTAAATTTGTAGGTTAGACAGACCTTTGATTTTAGGTAGTTAGCATATTCTTTTGAGTTCTTTTTGAGGGTTCATTGCTCTGTTCATAGGAGATACCAACGCGCCACACTGGAGTCACGTTGTCATCCTTTTGTCGAGAGCTCCTCCCTCTATCTCAGAAATCATAGTGTTTTGTTCTTTCGATCCCCAATGTTGTCCGCCTGTAATAATTCCTGAGAGTCTTCTTTTAATACATTTTGCAATCTCTTTCATGTTGATCTTCTTGATTAAAAATTATTAGGTAGTCTGAGGTAGTTCAGGGTAGTTTGCTCCCTCTAGGCTCTTTTGTGTCTTAGAGACTTGGTAGTAGCAAATCCCCCTCTACATTTTTGGTGAACCCAACGTGAAACATGTAAGATCTTTTTCTGCAATGTTTTAATGTTTATGATAATGCTTTTTCTAAGGAAGATTTCAATATGTTAGATGATGACGTAGATGATTTCTTAGAGGCATCTCCTATTCATATATCTCTTGAACAAACTTCTGCATCACAACTGTCTACTTCCTCTTTGCAAGTTGAGAAGTATGTGAATGTAGTGACTATCTTTGTGGCCCCTCAAATGCCTAAGAGATCCGTCATTTACTTGACTCCAGCTAACCCCTCTCCTAAGAGGATTCGTTCTATTTGTTGGGTTCCAATTGTTATTTTTTATGATCAGATTAGATAAGCATAAGTTAATCCAAAATTAGACACGCAAACATAGTATATATCCTGGGAAAACCCTCCACTTGAGGGAGAAAAAACCCAACAAATAATATATCACATATATATATTGAATAATGAAGCCAACTTGCTTTTACAATGAGGCCAATCACAAGGCCAAATAAGAACATCAAACTTGATGCAAACTCAGATAATAATATCACTCTTCTTTGATGATAATTCAGCCTTCTATGAAGACTTTGATCTGCACTTGAAAGCCTTCAATTTGCTCTTTAATAAACTTGCACCTTTATGAACTCGAGCTAATGAATGATGTAATCAATGCCTTGATAGAATGAAGTGATCTCATATATATACAAATTGTGGAAGAGGTCGCACCTCTTCATGAACAAGGTCGGCCACCATATGAAATGAATTTACAAATAAATGGTGCGAATTACAAGGAGAGTTGGCCCAAGATGAAATATATTAATTTCCAAGTGAAGTGCCTCTTCACTTAAATAATTACAATAAATAAATAATGTGTAATGATGAAGCGCCTCTTCATTAATCGTTGCCTTAACAAATTAAATAGCCATTAGGCTATCATTTAATTTGTGCTTCATAGAATGATCTAGGTTGGAAGTAGAAGCCCGACGTTGCCAATAACATCAACACTCCCTCTCACGTAGGGAGGAATACTTCCAGTTGTACAAGACACTTCACCTCATTGTGATGTGAACCACCATGGCTACTCCCATATAAGGAACATATCACCTCATTGTGATATCAACCACCATGGCTACTCCCATATGTGGAAAAGGAACATATCACCTCATTGTGATATCAACCACCATGGCTACTCCCATGACAACGTTTCTTGCAATTTTGACAACTTTGCAACTTTCTTCAATTTTGCTCTTTAAAGGATCTTCAACCTAAAATCAATCCTTATTTGAACCTTGGATAACAAATCTGCAAACTAGTATGAGGTTGCCTCAGTGAATATAGATCTTGAACTTGAAACTTGATGTGAGACAATGTCTTTGATATGTTTGATTAGATCTTGAACACTACATCACCATATTAGCTCAAACAACATGCATGATGCAATACATCTTTGATATGACGATGGAATCTTGATTGCTGCAATAATCTTCTACAAATCTGCCCTTGAATGCCTTAGAAATGCTCTCTTGAATGCTCTTAAGATGACTTCAATTTGCTAGGATTGCTTAGATGAAACATAGTGAAATGACCTTGTATTTATACATACCTTACCATTAATTCCCGAAATTCAAATATCACAAGCCGACATTGAATTGTGGATTTGAAATCATTAAATACTGCTAAAAATATATATATTAAAGGGGGGTCGTAGGTCTAAGTGAGGACCCATTCGCCATGGGGCGAATGGGTCCTAGGCCACTTACTTAGGACACACATCGGTCAATGTTAAACATTATGTAAAAATAGGGTCTTAGGTCTAAGTGAGGACCCAATCACCCTATGGTGAATACGTCCTAGGTCACTTACCTAGGACACATCTTCCAAAGTTAAGCGTTATAAATAACATTTATGAATGTTAGATTTTATCCCTCAAAGTTTGCATTTAATTTGGCTTGGATTTGAATTAAAGGGGCCAATTAAGGAAAATTAACCTCAATCAATTAATAAAGCCCTAGATTAATGTGAAAGTGTAAAGGTACGCCTTACAATACCAAAAACAAGTCACAATTAAGTCCATTTAATTTAAAAGGGCCCTAAAGTTAATGTGAATATGAAAGACATATTACAACACTAAATTAAGGCAACATTAGGCTCATTTTATTATTAATTATTCCCAAATTAAGTGTGAAAAAGAGATACTTTTTCCTACACTACACTATTGTTTCAACCAAGTCTTTCTTTGGCATCTAAGCCTATAGCTAAAGCACCTGGTGATTATGATCTGGTTGAGCAACTCCATGTTACTCCAACCAAGATCTTACTGTGGGACTTGCTTCAGTCTGCTTTGGTTTACCAAGGTATGCTTTAGGAAGCCTTGCAAAAGATCCTCTTGCCTTCTTTTGCTAGGCTAATGGATGTTAATGTGTTGATGGCTCATATTTGTGCAGACTGGCTAAATATTTCATTCTATCCACAAGAACTCCCATCCTTGGAAGTATAGAAGCAAGCAAACCCTTTGATGGTTATAGTAACATTAATAACATTGGTATTAGACGTGCTCTTGTTGACACCAATTAGTCTCGTATGTGGCATCAATTTATTACCTAAGATTAAAATTGATTCTTCTTCTCTGTACATTCGTGGATTCGATAATGCTGGTCGTTAAGCCCTAGGCACACTAATCCCGCCTTTGAGGTTGAGACCCATTATCGTACCCACCTTGGTTTATGTGATGCAAGGTCCTTTACCTTACAACATTCTTTTGGGAAGACCTTGGATTCATGCTTTGGGGGCTGTAACCTCTACCTTACATCGTTGCATAAAATTTGTTGCTAATAATGAAGTAATTACAAAAAGGCTAACCCCGAGGCTATACACCTTTGCGAGTTTGCAGCTATTGGTTAGGTCTCAATTATTTCCACTCTTAAGAATTGTGTTCCATTGTTATCTTCTGATGCATTAGCATGCTCTTTGGTGTTGCCTGCCTTAAAGACTGCCCTTGAGATGGATGCCACTAAAGAAGATTAGCTCGAAGTGGAGAATCCTAAGTCCTCTTCCACTTCTTCTAAATCAAATGTGTGTCCTAGTGACAATTGGGGATCCTTGGATTTCTCCGATTTTTTTGTTGGGGAATACAAAGTCGATCCTATCCACCTTGACCTTCCGACAGTCTCATACACCTTTGCTAAGAAAGCTTATTGTCCTCCCATTGGGAAAATCGATTAGAATCTTGCCAAGGAAAATGGTTGTACCCCTTATGAGGAAGTAATCATTGTTCTACTGAGGAAGCTAATTTTTTTAGTCCCATCAAGAAGGATGATTGTGATCTTGTAGATGCGTTCGATACTCATTGGTGGAATGACACTATGTAGATCCACCTTCTTCTTAGGATTTGCAAACATGATACGACCTTGGATACAAATTAGTCTCTAAATATGGTTATAATTGTAAAGGTTGTGGGCGTATTGAACAAGGAATCCAAGTCCCTATCCAAGTTAGGCCACATAAGCGTAACTTGGGGCTGGGTTGGTCTCTTGAACAATCTACACAGAAGCTGTGGTGGAGTGTCAACATGATTTCCGTTGAGCCTCTTGATCTAGTTCATCTTGAACTGATTGAGGGTAAAGTAGAATTTGATGAAGTTCCCTTAGATGTTTTCTCTTTAGAGGAGGCATTGGAAGAATTATTAGGTGTATTCTCCCATCTGCCTTCTTTTCACCATAAATGACGATTCCCATATTGCTTGCATGAACATGTGTACTTTGGAGAATCTGTTTTGGGCATGGATGAGGAGGCTCCTTTATCTAATGTGGATGATGATGTTCCTATACCCCATCCTAAAGACTGTAATTCTATCCTCAAAGGGAATACTACTGAAATTTTTCATGTATCCTAAATCTTTTGAAAAGGTGATTAAAATCGAAAAGTGTCTTTCTTGAGAAGAATCTAAAGAACATTTTGATCTATTGCATTCAAACCTGGATATCTTCGCTTGGTCATACGAGGACATTTCTAGTATTGATGAGTCTGTAGTGGCTCGCAATATCTTTGTATGTCCCGATGTTAAGCATATTAAACAAAAGATCCAGAAAATGAATCCCAAGGTTGTGTTGGTTATGACTAAGATAGAGAAGCTATTAAAAGTAGTCTTTATTTGTCCTATCGACTACTCACCTTGGATGTCGAATATTGTTGTTGTTAGGAAGCTTGATGGTCGTATTCACATTTGTATTGACTTTCGTGATCTTAATAAGGCTTCTCTTAAGGATGATTTTTTGTTGCCTATTATCAATATGATTGTAGACTGAACTGCAAGGGATGCCTTGCCCTTCATGGATGGCTTCTCAGGCTATGTTCAAATTCGTATTAACTCAAAAGATCAGTACAAGACAACCTTCACTACCCTGTGGGGTACTTTCTGTTATGTGGTCATGCCATTTGGGTTAAAAAATGCAGTTGCAACTTACCAACAAGCGATGACCTTAATCTTTCATGCTTTCATTCACAAAATTCTAGAAGACTATGTTAATGGAATTTTGGCCAGGTCTATGACTCGTCTACATCATGTCGAAAATCTTTGTCTTATCTTTGAAAGGCTTCGACTCTAGAAGATGAGACTAAATCCTCTTAAGTGTGTTTTTGGCGTTGACGTTGGCAAAATTTTAAGATTCATAGTTTCTCATCGTGGAATTGAAGTTGACACCAATAAGATTGACACAATTGTTAACATGCTTCCACCTAGAAACATCTCTCAACTGTGTAGTTTGCAGGGGAAGATTCAGGCAATTCATAGATTCATATCTCAGTTGGTTGATCACACCCTTCCCTTTATATGTTTGCTGAAGAAAGATGTTTGTTTTCGATGGGATGATGAGTGCAAGAAAGCTTTTGAGTCGATCAAAATTATTTGGCCAATACTCCTATCTTAATGCCAGTTATGTAGGATAGTCCCTTTTTGCTTTATCTTATTGCATCACCTCATGCTTTAGTAGCTTTGTTAGCTCAGTATTATGATTATGGTAAAGAAAGAGCCGTCTACTACATTAGCTGCATCTTGGTGGATTATGAAACTCGTGACTTTGCCAAGGAGAAATGGTGTATTTCTCTCATCTTTGCAACACAAAAGTTAAGACACCACCTTCTTGCCAAAACTCATGTCATTGTAAAAAGTTATCTTCTAAAGCATCTGTTCACTAGAACCAATCTTGTTGGAAAGTTGGCAAAATGGGTAATGTTGCTTTTTGAGTTCGACATCAAGCTTGTAACTCAAATCCATTAGGGGTCAAGTTGTTGCCGATTGATTGGCAGATGCTCCCTTATCTGGCTCTTTCCCTAATCTAGATTTATTTTTGGATGAAGATCTGTTTACAATTGATCTCAAACTTGTATGGGAGATGTATTTCTATGGATCAAGATGTCAAGTTGGCTTCAAAGCAAGAGTAGTTTTGATCTTTCCTGAGGGTAAGCGAGTTCCTCTATCCTTCCAATTGAACTTTCATTGCACTAATAATATCGTTGAGTACAAAGCCCTTATCATTAGCTTGTGTTCTGTGATTGCTTTAAAAATAAAACATCTTCACATACATGGTGATTCTGAACTCATTGTAAATCAAATTACAGGGATGTACCAAGCAAAGCAGAATAAGCTATCTCAGTATCAGGATTTGGCCTTATCCTTGCTTTATCATCTATCCTCTTTCACGATAGACAGTGTTCTTAGGAGAGAAAATTGACACACGGATGCCATGGCGAGTGTTGGCCTCCCTTGTGCCTTTGAGTAAAGATATGGAAGAATACCACTTTGTGGTTCATATTCTTTGCTCTTGTGCTGTCTAAGATCAACCCGAATCCGATGCTCTTGTGTGTGCTCACATGGACTCAGAGGAATGGTATTCTAACATTTATAATTATCTGAAGGTTGGAAATTTTCCCAACGATGCGATGAAAAATGTTTGCACTTAGATACAAAAACATTCGGTTCGATATGTTGTATTGTCGGATGTTCTTTATCGAAAGTTTGATTCATGCTTCCGCTTAGGAGCTTCAAAATCAAACCTCTCCTTGGCCATTTGCAAAATGGGGGTTGGATATTATTGGAAAAATATCATCTCCTTCTGACGGACATGTCTTCATCATCACTGCTACAAATTACTTTACGAAATGGGTTGAACCTATTCAAGTTTGATCCACGAAATTTGAAGCCATATGTAGCTTTCTTCTGAACAATATCATTCCTCACTTTGAATTGCCTTCTACCCTTATTTTTGACAATGGCACCCCATTCAAGAACAAAGATGTGAAACAATTCCTGGAGAAGTTTCATATTCAACATCGATTTTCTACACCATATTATCCCCAATCTAATGGCCAAGTTGAAGCATCTAACAAAATGCTTGAGCTTATTCTCTGAAAAATAGTAAAGAAACGTGGTAAGGATTAGCATACTTAATTGACATATGCCTTGTTGGCTTGTTGCATGAGTGTTTGTATAGCGATTGGCACAACGCCATATAACCTTGTGTATGGTGTTGAGGCTATCATGCCTTTGGAGTTGGAAATTTCATCTTTGTGGGTTTCCCTTAAAGGGTTGATTGATGATGAAACTTACTGTGCTAATCATTTGCATTAGATTGAGTTACTCAATGAGCACCGATTATAGGCCTTCGACCACCTTAAAGCTTATCAAGGATGACTCTCTAATCACTATAATGATGGTGTTCTTCCTAGGACTTTCAAGGTAGGTGACTTGGTTCTCTATTTGAATAAGAGAAATGTAAATGTGTCACCTGATTGGAAGGGGAAGTTCAGCCCTAATTTGTTAGGCTTGTACACTGTCATCTCTGTGTATGGTTTTGGTGCTTATGGTTTGTCATCTATGGATGGAACGCCTCTAAAATAACCTATCATTGCAATGCATCTTCGTCGATACTATGCATAGTGTCTTTATGTCTTGTGTGTAATGCGCATCCCTCGTGGTTGTAGTTTGTTATACTATTAAATTCCTTCATTATCACATTATTTGTATTTTGTGTTATGATGTAAATATGTGTGGTTAATTTTTTTGATTAGGAATTACATACATATGTATGTCTTATTATGCTATGTGTCTATGCATTACATTTAATTACATCTTTTGGTTAGGCAATTAAATCATCATTGTATTTGATTAACATACATCCATAGATCATGATAGCATCTAATCTAAACATACATTCATAAGTATAACATCCATCACATAATCATACTTGAAATTAAAAGCATACACATAAAGATGAACACCATGATGTCAAAAGTGGAATCTCATATATTTAAAATGTATGTCATGTACATGTATCACACCACTACGATAAAAAAATGAGTGGTGACTATATCTGTGTCAAAATGGGCATCTGGCCCTTGGGTGTGTGGCTCCCTGAGCCCTTTGGTCTTTGTGGAGATCGTGGTCTAGGTTGGATAGAGGTGACAGAGCATGATCTGTGTGATCGCGAGACTAACATGCTTGCTTGTAATCCTTGGATCTCACCTCATAGCTCAACTATTTGCAGTTGGGCCTGCCTCAATTCCTCTTGTAGCTATGGATTTTCCGCTGGCCTCATAGTTGTTGCTTGCCGAGGTCATCAAGTCGGCTATGTAGAGTGTCACGTGCCCTCTCGACACTTTGTGCTCTTGTCCTCACCTCGTCTCTCTTGGTGAGTGTAGTTCACAACTTCGTTGACCACTGATCCCTTTGTTTAATGAGAGTGGTAATGTTTGCAGTCCTCGACACCGCCTCCACTCGCGCCTCCTCATATATTGCCTTGAGAAGCTCCATAGGCTTGAAAAGGTGGGCATGTTGTCCCATTGAAGCTGCCTGTATGCGTCCAAGACACTTCCCTAGACTAGCACGACTGATGCCACCTTTGAAATGCACTGTGCAATGAATGCGGTCCACTCTTGTGTGCCCACTGCAACCATAGAGCAGTAGACCCATCAATATATCACACGATATATCAACACAAACAGGTATATACATATATGAGATGAGATTGAAATATTGAAAGGAAAATAACATAAATCACTCTTGCACCCTGGTTCTCAACTTGCTAGTGTGGATCAAGTGGAGGAGTGACACTAGGACCTGTGCCTCTTGTGCCCATTGTTGCTACTACCACGATAGGGTTGTCGATTGCTGATAGTGGTACCACTAACATTGGGATGGCAATTAGAGGATATGAGAGCCTCCACCGTCGCCTCGGTCTTTGTGTTGCTCTTCTCGCTGCCTCTGCCTATTGCAAATCGTCGTCGCCTCTGTCTCCCCCTCCTGCCATTGGTGGTGCATGCTCTTGAACATCGCCATCACCTTTGGGGGCATCTATTGGGAAAACCAGAGTGGGACCATGTCTTAGCCACCAGGTCTTGAACCTGACAATGATGCCTATGTCATCCATTGGCAGCATTGGGGGCCAATCATCATTGTTTGATTCGTTGTCGTTGACAACAATGTCTTCTATGATTGGACGTCGACAATCGCCTGGCCTCACCATGCTCTTGATTGCTTGTGCATATGATGGGGGTGTTGGGGGAATAGTTTGCACAATCTCGAATTGCCGCATGACCTGGTACCAATAATAGGGCATGATGACAAAATTGGTGTGGTTGACGAAAAAATTTCATGTTGTATATGTTGCAATTGTCGTCAGTTTGCAACCCACCACATGCCTTTGTATGGCAGCCATTTGATCTAGTCGACCCAAAGGGTATAAAACTATAGTCTCCAAAATTGGAGGTCTCGATACCTCTATTTACATACTAGCTCGTGCACATGGGCCATCAATGTACCAGGGGCTATCCCTCGAGGATACCCAACTGGCTGGGTGCAAGTAATGTGTGCAAACGTCCACACCTATAGAAGCATGCAAGTGGTAAGGCTAGAGTACTTAATGCATAAAACTGCCTAGCTTGTGGTACAGGTGTGTGAGCATGCTATGACTCCATGCAAAAATGGTCTGATGCTCCTCCATCTCTCTGATTGTATGGGCAAGGCCTCCGTGAAGGTGAGAGCCTTGCTTGTCCATGGTCCTCGAGAGGGCAAGTCACTACCATCACCCTACTCAGCATAGGAACCACCGCCCGACCATGCTGAAATTAGCGAATTTAGATGTGGTCGGTGTTGTCACCAGTGTTTGTGTGCCTTGCATAGTATTGTAGGCCCTCAAATCTCTCCCGAGTCGAGTGTGTCTCATCCAGTGCCACCCATTGTCCACAAATGCGTAGGCTGATGATCTTGTAAACGTCCTCCAATGTGATAGTCATCTCACCTATTGATAGGTGGAAGGTGGAGGTGATAGAGTCGCAATGCTCCATCAACATCAACATTCTAAGCACACATCTGCCTTTGTGATCACTCATCTTATGATAGTCCTTCAAAAAGGAAAAAAGATTTAAGTCAGATCCATCTGCATCAAAAATATTCTCTTCTATGTGAGTTTTTCTGGACTGGCCTTTGGGATGTAGGCATGTTGGGTAGACATTTGCGCGATGCGTTACTATTTGAGGTCATCTTCCATTGGAGCTACTTGGATAGAAGTGTGGCTAGTGGACGCTAGCGCGATCGAAGGCCACAAATGCACTGGTGGGACACCAATGTGCCAACATGATGCCTTCATGTTGTTGGGATGCCTACATTGCAAATTTTGAAAAAAACTACAAAAAAATGCAAAATAAAGATTGAATCAGACTCACCTCATCAACCTCATCTCCCTTGGCCATTGCCCAACACAACTGCTTGATCCTCGACTGCTCAAACTCTCATCTGGGAGGCATTTTGCTGACTTTTCTCTCACAAAATTCAACAAATTGCTCGCAATGAATAATGCAAATGACCCTTCTAAGGGCCCACCCGAGTATATATAGCTCCCTCGAGGCCATTTTTCTTGACGGTCGTGGTCTTATCTTTTTTTTCTATTTTTACCCCACCTAGCTGGGGGCAAAACTAGGAAGGGGCATATACTCACCTCTTCATATTTTTCTTTCGAACCAGTAGATTTTTCTTGAGCATTCTTGCCTTGGTAGCTTCTTCTGTTTTTTGAGCTGAGCTAAATTTGAGTTTTGTAGAATGAAGCTTCATGTTAGATGCTTTGGTTTCTCGTTGAGCTTGATTGTTTGGGGCATCATCGATACCCACCTGCTTGACCTCTGCGTCCTCTATAGTAACCTTTTTGGCACAAAAATCCGTAAAGTTTTTTAGGTTTTTGAGTTTGCTCTAATGTTCTCTTTTCTAGTTTAGTGTAGCTAATTTTTCGTGAAAATCAACTCACTAAAGTGGGGGCAAAATGTAATGTCATAAAATTGTGCCCCATGGCAATTTCACATTTGTGCATTTTATCGCCGCATTTATGGGCCCTAGTCGCATTTATGACAAGAACCTTATGAGTTCAAATTGTGCGATTTTGAGCCCATAAGGACTAATGATGAAGCAACCACAGTTCACCACCTTGTTCCTCATGAAACAATGAGTTGGATGTTTGTGTGGGCACAAACTTGTGCGTAGCACGCTTGCACCCACGTACTTTTGCAAGTTGAAACGAGGAATTTGGAAGTCTTGGCTTGTGACATGTGTCATCTTGGCAAGCTTCTGAGAGTAATGACTCTTCCAGCGCATGTAGCTAAACACAAATCATGCTTTCACTCTCACTTGCAACACTTCTCACTTGAACTCTCCCCAACTCGCTCTCCTTGCTCTTCTCTTATACATCACATTAATATGGCGAAGGTTTGCTAGATTGAAGTCTCTTCAACAACCAATGATCTTTTGCAAGCACTCAACATTGTGTCTATCAAGCCAAGAGGGAGCCACATACTGTTGATAATGCTCTCTTGCTTCTTGTTAATTTTCTATTATAATACTTAGTGTCTCTATTTTATGATACAAGTTCTTCGTAGCAGGGGTTTGTTTTTATCACTCTTGTGTCTATTTTACTTTTCTTCTATTATTCTGTCTATCTATCTGGCTATTCATGGCAATGTGAACACCAAATTGAGGGTTTGACTGATGCAAGCCCCAAAACAACCCCAACATTTTCACCCGTTTGACTTGCGTGCAGCTTTGTGGGAAGCTTCAAAGTGCAGGACCTATTGTAAGTTAGTATCTTGCCTTTATCATTTATCAACACTCTCTTTTTGTTAAATTAGTAGGTGTTGTACCCAAAACCAAAATTTTTGCTTCACTAAGGCATTTTGCTTAATTGAGTCTTAATCTTGTTAAAGTGTCGTCAAATGGTCATTTTTGGGGTTTTTAAATATGGAGTTGGTGTTAGTACTATGTCAGTCTGTTACCGAAGAGATTTAAGAAAAATGAAAATCTGAACGAAAAAGGTCAAAATTTTCTATCTCTGGAGAAGGGAGCACATTCTGAAATAGGCGCCCTATCTTTTAGGGGCTCAGATCCTGT
>VDFB02086527.1:0-23581 GCA_007258455.2 Sequoia sempervirens
CCATGGAGTCATGTGCAAAATTTAAAAATATACTCAACATTTCCCTTTGGAAAGTGGCTAGAGCATTACATAGCCCAAATGGAAGGACATAATAAGCATATGTGCCCCAAGGGCATGCGAAGGTTCTTTTATCCTAGTCCTCTAGAGCTATTCTAATTTGGTTGTAGCTACTGAATCCATCTAGAAAGGATAAGTAATTTTTACCTACTAGGAAGTCAAGCACTTGATTGATGAATGGTAGTGGAAAGTGGTCTTTTCTAGGGGCTATATTTAACTCTCTATAATCCACACACACTATCCATTTTCCTCCTTTCTTTGGGACAATTACTAGAGGTGACACCCATTGACTATCAAAAATAGGATAAATGAAGCTTGCATCAAGATTTTTTTGTAACTTTGTTTTGACTAATGTCTCTCAATGCAGGGTTCATTCTCTTTTGGGGTTTCCTTATTAGTTTGAAATCATCATTAATGTATATCTTGTGCATAAACAAGGTTGGTTTAATCCCCTTCATGCCATGGTAATCCCATGCAAAGGATGTTGTGTGTTCCTTCAGCACAGTGGTCAGGGAATTTTGTTGTGCAGTAGTCAATTCACTGCTAACATTAACGCTTTACCTAGCATGATTTTCAAGGTCTTGGATGCTATTTGAACCGATGAAAGGTCAAGTCCTACTATTTATAGGACACATTGTTGTGGCAAAAAATTATGAAAAATTTGGGATATTAACTCAAATGAATTGGTAGGGATAACATTTTGCAGAGGATCTTCTAGATATGTCGAGCAATCCTATTGTCGTGGGTCCCTACCATAGTTATTTTGTATGATGTGAGTTATCAAATCATCATCATCTTGGTTACTTAATAGAGGGATGCATTCAATAGTCATGAGGGTCAGTAAGGAGTATTGGTCTTCCTCATCTAGGGTAGGCCAAATGGTTTGCTCTAAGTTTGCATGAGGCTGGGCTAGTGGATAAAGGACTAATTTTTTAGTCACATTTCCATTTGAGATAATCATATTTCCAAACCGGCAACCTATAAATGCATTTGTTGTTGCTAGCCATGGTCATCCTAGAATGAGGGATATCCTACAAGGTTATCCTTTGGTTGCAATACCATGAAATCTATAGGGTACTCCCATGAATCAAGTGTTATGACCAAGTCTTCAATGATGCCCTCAGGTTTAACTATTGACCTATCTACCAATTGTAGGACAATGGGTGTAGACCTCTAAGGTCTATTAACTATAATAGTTGCGCTATTTCCTTGGCCATCACATTAATAGCTGCTCCCAATTCAATCAAGGTATTTTTATTGAGAGTGCCATTTATCCTTACACCCACTACAAGACTCCCAAGATCTGCATACTTGGGGACAGTTATGTTTCCCAACATAATGTCTGCAAGTTTCCCTAAGACATGAATAGCCTGAAGGCCATTTCTCTCATTATTTAAGTACAAATGGGAATCTCCTTGATGGGTTGGATGAGGGGTATCTTTATACACATAACCTTAAGTTGTCCCAATAGGTTAGTTTTATCTTGTGTCTGATGCTTTTGAACAACTAATCATTTAAGGAATGGAGGTTATGGACTTGAATTGGTTTGGTTAACCTTATTTGACTCGGGCTCCATAGGTGGGTTGTCCAAGGTCTCTATTGAGGGTTCCTCATCTACCAACTCGGTGATTTGAGGGGATGAAGGTCCAACCAATTTTTTTCCTAATATGGGGTGGGCATCACTCACCTCTACCCCATAAGTAGGGTATTGAATAGCCTCATTAGTATAGGCATGTTGAACAGGCTTGCTATTTGGGTTAGGTGGAGGTTGGGTTGGCAATTTATATGCTTTAGATGGCCAAGGTGATGGATTTATTAGATTTGTCATGATGGCTTATTGTTGTGGTTGTAAAGGCTGTTGTGGCTACTGATAATTCATGTTTTGGTTTTCCCATTGTTGGCCTTTTTCCATTGAGGTTTCCATTGGTTTTGTTGTAGTGGACATTAGGGGTTGTAGTTTGATCCTTGATAGTTTTGTTGTGGCCACATGTTTTATTATTGTTGGTTCCAATTTGGTTGAGGATTTTGCCATTGGTTTTGTGTATTTTACCTAGGCTGAGGGTTTCAACTAGATAAATTTTGATTGCTAACTAGAAATGGCATATTATAATTCAAAGGATCTTGAGGCATACCTTATCTTGGCTGCCATGGTTTCCTCTAAGAAATGTAGAACACTTGTCCATATTCACCCTCTAGTACTTGAAAGTTTGTTTTCCCTAGTATGTCCTCAAAAGTACTTGCCACTCTTTTGCACTTGCAATTAGTTTTTATCTATCTACAATTAGGGCAATATTCAATAAGGATTACCTCTTCCTCTTCTTGCTTCTTCTTCACATGTAGAGTGTCCAATTGGGTAGCAAAATGGCTTATGATGTCTTATTTCATGTTTGACAATAGGTTACTTAGTTCCACTCTAGAGACTCCATTAGGTGTCTTGCTGATGAAAGATATTCTATCTCCTCTTACCTTCTTTGTGAAATACCTTGAATAGTTCCTGCATACCTTGTAGATATCCTCGAATGGTTCTTGAGAAATATCTCTTGCTTCAATGATATTAAGTGCATCCATACAGTCCTCATTAATCCATCTTAAGAATATTAGCTTTGGAGATTCATCAAAGAGCCTATTTTGGTGAGATTTCTTAAGGCAAAATTGGAATCTTTCCATGTAGTCTTCCACACATTCATCCTCTTTTTGAGACATCCTAAAAACATCATCTCTTCTTTTGTCAACTCCTCTACAGTAGTCTCAGTACTTCTCGAGGAACTTTGTCTTCATAGTATTCCAATTGGGAACAACATCTTTTCCCAAACCCATAAACCATCTTAAAACAACATCCTTCAAGGTTGTTAGAAATGGTTTGAGCCTATGTGCATCTGTTGTATAATCATAGCTTCTACGCAACACATCAAATTCAAATAAGAAGGTAACTGGATCCTTAGTAACCAAACCATAGAAGATAGGAAATGTTGAAGGAGGTATGTTCTTCAAGGCAGTTGCTCTCTCCTGGTTGACAATTGGAAACTCAAAAGTTACATGTTCTAGTGGGTCATCCACCATTGCATTAGCCATGGTTTGGAAGGTCTCCTCTTATTTGTAGTGGATGTTGGTGTTAAGGAAAGTTCTTCAATAATACCCTTGCTTTGTTCACTTTGATCACCAATTTCCTCTCTAGCTTTGTGTGTTGAGGGGACAAATCTTCCCAAAGCGTCTCACTGCCTCCATATACAAAAGTTATGACTTTTTGTGTCATTGGCTCTTGTACAATGTTAGTAAATCATTTTGTTTTTGGTGGATTAAAACCTTGATGGAAAATGGTCAATGATCCCCTCAGGGTTCGTGACATGGCTTAACCACCTCTAGTGGATTTGTTAACTATAGCGATTGTATCAGACATTAATAGGTCAATATTTTGGTGCAATGACAATCGTGGGCCCAACAATTGGTATTAGAGCCAAAGGTTACGGGTTTGAATCCCCTCGGGTAATGCTAAGGGGGAGATTATTGGCAAATGGTCAACACTCCCCTTGGGGTTTGTGACATGGCTTAATCACCTCCCGTGGATCCGTTAACTCTGACAGTTGTATCAAGCATTAATAGGTCAATCTTTTGGTGCAACAAAAAACATGGGGACAACAAACCTAATTATCCTAATTCTAGAAATAAAACTCTAAACTAAGAAAGCTTGAAATAACATAGAAGAATCTTGAATGTAGCACCATTCCCAACAACTACGCCAAAAATATAAGGCCCAAATAATGCTTAGTAAACTTTGTGATGGACACACAATTTAGAGGTAGTCCCTAATTGAACAGTCTACTAAACCCTTCTAAAGACTCCACTTAATTATCAACCAGGGCTAATGTAAGCTTGTGATGATGCTGACACTATATGTGCACCCAAATATTCTATATTGCCTATATCATCTAGTAGAGGTGATTGACAGATATGCAAAAGGAATTAAAGCTTAAATTGCAAACAAAGAAAAAGGATTAAATCTGGAACTATTGCTACAGGTACTTACAACTTAAGACTATGACTAGTTCACTGTTAAAACTTGAGCTCTATAATTAACTTAACACTACTAACTTAGACTCACTCCTAAATACTTCTAAACACTTGTCTCACTCTGGAGGATAATGCATTGAGACAAACAAAACATAAAGTATAAAACAAGATCTCATTCATGATTTCATTCATATACAAAACATGAGGAATCTTATTAAGATAAAGGAAATAATGAAAGCATCTACTGTAACAACAAAAAGTAATGGTGGATTTATTATAGTTCCTAGGGGTAGAAGATAATGAAGCATGTGCTAACAATGGAGCTGTCGAGGAAGAGGGCGATGGATAGGAAACTAGCCAGTGGTGACCATTTGATTTCTACAAAAGGCGATGGAGGCAGTGAGGATGAGGACCCAAATGGAGGCAACTCAGATGCTGAGCAGTTGGAGGGTCTTTTTGCTGTGGAGTTTGGAGCCGTTTTGGGAGGTTGTGGGTTCTTCTTGTTCTCTCCTCTTTGTGGTGCTGGTTGTGAGGGTGTTGTTGGCTGGATTGGTGGGAGCTATATCTTTTGTTGCTATTTCCTTCCATGTTTTGTGCCTTGCGTCTGCTGCTAAGGACTTTGGGTCTAGCATGCGTGGGTTGTTTCCCTGGTTGTTTGCAAACAAAAGGGATTTGGTGTTGCTGTTATTTTCAAAGTACATTGTGGATCTTTGCCTTTTTCACTTGGCTCCTTGGTGTTTCAGGAGCATTTTTGGTAGGTTGTGGTGGAGAATTTTGTTCTCTTTGAGTTCTTTGGTGTCCTATTTTCACAGGAAAGGAGGCTTCCATGCCTCAAAGTTTTGGGATCATTTGTTGGTCTCATTCCCTGTTTGCCCTTAAAAGCTTATGTTTATGCGGGGTTTCAATTTTCGCCTCTTGTTGCTCAAGGGGGCCTCTATGATGATCTTTGTTGTATTATTCTTGTTGGTTGGGTTTCATTTAAACTCTTATATGTTTACCCATTTTTGTTTATTGATTTATTTGTTGTGTGCTCCCTTTTTTAGGTTTGGAGCCATTAGGTCCTCTTCTCAGTGGGTATTGTTTGTCAGTTGGTGCCCCTCCTGGTTCTCTATGTTCATTTTTCTTGTGGGGATGGAATGTTTTGGCTTGCAATAGAGTTGTACCTCTAGTTCTTTGCCTGGGTTGTGTCTTCAATGTGTTCTTTTAGTTGGGTGGCTTTCAAGTCTTTTCCCCAGATCCCAAATGTGGATGGTTTCTTTGGAAGAGTTGCTCGTTCGTGGATTGTTTAACCTTCTCTCTTGGTGGAAGGCTTCTCGTTGGGGGTAGTATTGCTTTCTTTATGTCGTTGGTTATTAGTTGCCTGTTGGGTTAGTGTTGTGGCCATTATTTGGCTTGCTTTTCTTGGAGTTCAATTTGTTCATGGTGCAAGGTTTTCCAAAGGATGCTATGGTTGCTTTTTTAGTTGTTGTGCTGGATTTCCCCTTGGATCCTATGGCGTTGGACTTTTCTCCTTTTGAGGTGGAGATGGAGGTGAAGGTTTCTGGTTCCCTCAGTTGTTGTTCCTATGGAGGTGGATGGTTCTCCTATGGAGGTGGAGGTTGAGGGTGTTGGAGGTTTCAGGTTGTGGTGGACTAGTTGGTCGTGACATCCTCTATAGTAGAAGGGATCTCTCTCCTTTAGAGGTGGAGACGGAGTTGGTTTCCTACTACTGGGTGAGATTGGGCTGCAAGGAAGCCGATTTCTTGTAGACTTTTGTTGTGAATTCCAAATCCCCTATTGAGGTGGGGTGTTTAGACCTTTTGGTTTTACTGAGAAATAGGGTCTTGTTGGTGTTTTACACCTTTTTTCTCTATTTTTCTAGGCTCAAATTTGAATGTTTTGAGCGGTTGGTTTGATGATGCCTGGCTGATTTAGGTGGTGCTCAAGTTTATCTAAGGGTTTTTGGTCCCTATCAAAACCTTCTAGTAATTGGGTTTTAGGCCCTCTCTAATCCTATTTTGTACAACTCATTTTTTCTTATCATCCTCTTTATGGTTGTTGTTGTTTAGGCTGTTGATGGCTTGAGTCTTTTATTTTTTAGTAGCTCTCTCTGTGTTCGAGTTATAGGTCCTAGTAAAACCTTTTTGTACTGTGCTTTGGGGCCCCATCAAAACCTATTTTTCCCATAATCAAAAACAAAATTAATGGTGGAGCACAGTTACCTTGAGTGGCCCTTGCTCAAGTTACTATATCCACAAAATAAGCTCAAATCTAACTTCTTAAATCAACTGATCATAATGATAAACTGAAAACCTCGTCATTGCATATAACAATATTTCAGAATCTAACAAGAATCTTAAGAGATATCTTATTCATGAAAGTATGATTGGAAAACAAGTATTGTTTGTGTAAATGGAAAGAATAACTATTTGAACATATCCATACGCTATATCTACTCCTCAACCACTGAGCCAACTATATAGGTTTAGGGGAGGTTTATTAGAATGAGGACTCAAAATAGAAAACTTAAATTCAAATCACCACTCCCCTATGAAATAGAGAGTGGCAGTCTGCATAACTAAAAACATAACTGAAAAGATGGAAGAAGATGATTAGGATTGGAACTTTGTTTCAACAATATAACAAAAATGTGTACTATCGGAATAGTCATATTGGCTTCCCAATCATTGCAGACTTCTTCTTTCTTTAGCTATCTTATTAAATGGTCTGGTGATTCTCAATCATTCTCACTAATGAGTGCTTCCACTTCTACAATTGTCGCATGCCTATCATTTTGGAATCTCCCTTGCATCTTTGTTTGAAATCCTTTGGTTGTGGGTTGTGCTTCCTAGTTACTATAGATTACACTCTGCTTAATTTGGATTCTCAGCTGCAAGGAGTTATTTCATCTAACATATGCACAATACTAATAACCATAAATTAAACATAGATCCATACTGCATTCCATACACACTCACACATCTCATTATGCAATTACCATCATATCATTATCATAATTCCATACATCAAAATTTGGTTCAATATTGCATGAAAGTCATAAAAAGATAGATAAGTTTAGGAATGTATATGAAATGAGTATCTGGAAATGTCTAAAAGCATGAACTAAAACAACATAAAACTAGCTAATACTTGGTCTCATCACTTATGAGGTTCAACATGAAGGAAAATACTCATAAAACTATGGCAAGAAAATGGTGCATTTGAAATTTCAACCTTGTCACTTGTTTCGAATAGCTATAAATAATTTTGCAAAAATAACAAGGGATCAACTTGTTATTTGTTATGCCCAAAAGAAGCAAGGAAGCCTAGTAGGATCCAACCTCCACCAAAGGTGCAAAAGTTGACATATTAATATAATATAAGTCCAATAGAGCCACTAGTTGGTTTACATCCATGTCATAATTTATTACACACCATATTGACTTAGTGCCAAGATCCAAGCTAAGTATCAATTATCTCCAAAAGAAAATGATGAAATGAGAAGGTAGATTTGTGAATCATTAGAAAAAAGGGTTCACGAGGGAGAGCACGAGCCCTTGTGCCAGAATAGCTTTAGTCTCATCTAAAAAGGGAGACAAATGGAGAATGTCTGTGGACTCTAGAACCATCAACAAGATCACAGTAAAGTATCTCTACCTCCCTTCCTAGAATGGATGACATGTTAGACTACTTGACAAGTGCTAAGATTTTCTCCAAGGTTGATTTGAGAATTGGTTGTCATCATATCTGAGTTTGAGAAGGAGATGAATGGAAGACAATTTATTTGAGGTCAAGGATGTTTTATATGAATGATTAGTGACACCTTTCAAGATGTTTAATGACCCCACCACTTTCATTCATACCATGAACTAGGTATGTAGATCCTACATTGAATTTTTTTAATAATTTATTTTGATGATATTTTATTTTTTAGCAATAGCATGGAAGAACATTTGAAGCACCTCTAAATTGTGTTTGATACACTTAGAAGGGAAATAATGTTTATAAATCTTGAGAAACATGAGTTTTGTATAGATAAGTTAGTTTTCCTTTGAAATTTGATTTTAGCAAAAGGAATAAGCATGGATCTAAAAAATATTAAGGTTATACTTAAATGGCCTACCACTCAAAGTGTTACAAAAATGAGGAGTTTTCATGGTTTAGAAAGCTTCTATAAGATATTTATTATATATTTTAATGGAATAAGTTCTCCATTGACTACTTACACTAAATGGAAGTCTTTTCTTAGACTCAAGCAATTGAGAAAAGTTTTGAGCAATTTAAAAACTTGATAGAAGTCCCTATACTTGCCTTACTAGACCTTGAGAAGATTTTTACCATTGAGTGTAATGCTTCAATAAGTTCTCCATTGACTACTTACACTAAATGGAAGTCTTTTCTTAGACTCAAGCAATTGAGAAAAGTTTTGAGCAATTTAAAAAGTTGACAGAAGCCCCTATACTTGCCTTACTAGACCTTGAGAAGATTTTTACCATAGAGTCAAGAGGACAAGCTATTTGCCTACTTTAGTGAAAAACTAAATGATGCCAAAATGAGGTATGATACTTATGATAAAGAATTGTGTTCTATTGTCCAAATGTTGAAACAATGAAGGCACTACTTGTTACATAGAAAAATTATTTTGCTGATAGATAATCAAGCGTTGAAATATATCAAATCTAAAGACATTATAAAAAATATGCCAAATGTGTCTCCTTTTTGTAGAGTTATACATTTGTGGTTCAATATTTGAGTGGAAAAACTAATGTGGTGTTTGACACTTTAAGTAATAGGAATAATTTACTCATCTCAATGACCAATGAGATTTTTAGGTTTGAAGAAATGAAGTCAATCGATCAAAGTTTTTTTAGTAAAGTTATTGCTACTCTTAGTGGTCTTGCTAATGCAAGGAGTAAATTATTTGAAGACTACTTACTAGTAGGTTGATTTTTGTTTAGAGCACTCCAAATTTGTATACTCATAGGATCTAAGAGGGAAAAACTAATTCGAGAAGTGCATTCAAATGGCTTGGGGAGACACTTTGGAACCTGAACAAAACTTACAGCTTGGTAAGAGAAATATTTTTGGCCTTGATGCAATTAAGGAAGGATGTGAATAAGTTTGTTTCTACATGTAGAGTTTGTCAAGTTTCTAAAGGAGGACAACATAACATAGGTTTATACAAACCCTTACCTATTCCCAAAGGACCATGGACTAATATCTCTGTAGATGTGCTAGGTTTTCCTTATACTTAGCAAGGAAATGATTCTATTTTTTTGTTGAGGAATGGTTCCTTGAAGATGGCCCACTTCATTCCATGCAAAAAGACTACATATGCAAGTAAGATTGTCAATTTTTTTTCAAAGAAATTGTCCACCTACATGGATTGCCCAAAACTATTACTAGTGATTGGGATATAAATTTGTTGAGTCACTTTTGGAGAAATTTGTGGAGAAATCTCAAGAGTAAACTGTTATATAGTTCAACCTATCACCCTCAAACTTATAGAAAAATTGAGGTGGTAAAAAAAAGTTTGGGCAATTTACTTTGATGCTTAGCTGGTGAGAATCCAAGATAGTGGGATTTGGTTTTGGTGCAAGTTGAGTTTGCTTTTAATTCTAGCATCAATAGGTCCATTGGTAAGTCTCCCTCCCAAGTTATTTTGGAAAACAATTCTAAGGGGGTTGTTGATCTTATTGATCTTCTTGATGGGAGATGCATTAGTCAAGATGCAATGGACTTTGTGAGGCATAGCCAAAAAGTGAAACAAGTGAGGCACCGATTGCAACCAATGAGTACTATAAAAAGAATATTGATTTACATCAAAGAGAGAAATTATATGAGGAGAGTGAGCAAGTTGTGGCGTGTTTGTGTAAAGAAAGATTTTCTCAAGGTCCTTATGACAAATTAAAACTTAGGAAAGTAAGACCTTACATCTTTACCCCTACCATTCTAGTCCTGAATAGGTTTCTAATGTGAATGTGCTAAGAGATTGGACTAGTACATTGCCACTAAAAAAGAGGGATCAAATTGAAAAGATAGTGGACACTAAGTTTACTGTCACAAGATCGAAGAATTATAAGATGCATTTGGTAAAATGGGTGGGTTTACTTGATTCCAATAACACTTGGGTCACTAAAGAAAATCTCATGGAATTTATAAAATTAGACTCTTCTAAATCATGAGATTAAAAACCTTATGGTGAAAATAGTGTAACTGCTAACTAATTGATGCATCTCCACTACCCATTAGTTTTTCTAAATTTTTAACTACTCACGATTTTTGGGTTGTAAGTGTTAGAAGTGTAGTTCCTATTTTAATGGGATTTTGTGACTCCTTTAGGAATTTTTGTGGTTTGTTTTGTTGGCGAAGGGGAAGTTTTTAGTGTTGTGGTTGGATTTGCTATGAAAATTTCATTTTCTATTAGTATTTTTGGTTTTTGCTTAATGAAAGATTAGTTAATATTGTTTTCTATGTCTTCTCGTCTTCACATATACATTTTGATTCTATGAATCTAGGTTTTATATTTGTTGGCCTATATAAATATGCTATTTTTGTTTTTAGAAATGCGTGACTTTTTTCTAGAGGTAGGGTATATCATGGAGAATATTGGGAATAATTTAACAACATTATTGAGACTTGCTTATAGAGAACAAAGGTTTGATTTGTATAAATGATTTTAACCATGAAGTCGTTTTAGCTGCTATTGAACCTAATAAGTAATAAAATTGCCAAACATCTTTAGGCTTGTAAACAAGTCTATACTAATGAGGGAGATCCCACTACCACTTCCATTATCAAGACATTTTATAGGAAATTGGCCATATTGGACATGCTCATAAACCCATCAATCTTTCCTTTGCCATTTCTTCTATTGATATTTCTCTCCTTAATCCTCCACATCCTCCATCTCAAATCCAATTATCTCTATCTATTCTTTTCCATCAAACCTACATGTACAACCCCTTTACAATTGTCAAACCTTCTATTCAACTTCTCACATAGGAAGACTCTTCTAACCCTTTCGACTCTTACTTTAACCCATTTCTACCTATAGCCATATTTCTTCCTCCCAATATATTCCTTTAACTTAGCTCACCTCCCAAACCACTCTTTTCTAATCATCTCCCTTTACTCATGCTTTTTTAGCTACTTCTCTTCCCTCCACCTTAGCTTCCACTTTAATCCAATCTCCTCCATGATGATATCAATTGCATCTAACCCATCCTTTTACCTTCTTCCCCTTTCAAACCCATTCTAAGAATTCAATTTGTTTAAAGTGTTTATAAATATAAAATTGATAATATATTTGATAATTAATTGTTAATAAAAAATATTATATTACTCAAAATAATAAACTATAAACTCGTAGGTTCTCTTAAACTTCCTATGAACATATCTATTAGAACACCATGCATGTTCTCTTAAACTTCTTATCAACATATCTCTTTAAAATGGTAGTAACATCCACAAGACCAAATAGTCTATGCATGTTCTCTTAAACTTCCTATCAACACATCTTTACAGCTCTTAAAAATGCTGTAGTAACATCCAAAATACCAAATAATCTCTTTCACGAGAAAGAACAAAAAGAACACCATACTAAAACACAACCAAATGATCACCGATACCAATTTGAATATTGGGCATGGTATCAAGCGGGTGGGAGTGGTATAAATACAATAGCATCAATTTTTTGTGGCATTTGTGATGGAGGAAGAGGCGAACGCTGCTCCAGTGAAACGGCACAAGCCAGATGGCAAGGAAGCAAGATACTTCGTAGCAGTGCATGTGGGGGCAGGGTACCACGCCCCTCGTAATGACAAAGCTTACAAGAAGCTCATGCGCCGTGCTTGCTTAGCTGCAGCCTCTATTCTCTCCCAGGTACGCTCATTCTCCTTTTCGTATACCATTTTATAAAAGGTTAATTTCAATTCCAGTAATCCGCAGATTTCAACTATAAGCATTCTGTCAACTTCATCAACTAGAAACTTTTATTCAGCTTTGTCTTCTTCTTTAACCTCATCAGCTGTCTCTGTAATCAGATGCTTCTTGACACTTATGAATTTGGCTTTCAGAGCTTGGAGTCCAATCTGGTAACGTCATGGAATATCCTGACGGTCCCCTTCTGCTGTAACTATCTTCTTAGACAAAATATGTACTGAGCTGGAAATAGTGGAAGCCGAGTCCCACTAATTGAATTACTTTCCCCACTTCACTTTATTACCTTCTACCCATGTATACATAATGGATGATTCCCCTTGAATTTCATTGGATGGTTTAATTGCGTGATGCAGACAAGGATAGCGGGTCAATTTAATGACAGCCTTGTCCTTGGCGCTCATTTCCAAAATTCCTCAATACACAAATGCTAACGATTGCGAAGACCATTAGAGACAACACCGAGTTCAAATTTTATTATTTCTCCAAAACAGATGATGCTACAGGTAAGCATTTGCTGCTGCAGAACAGAACACTTTAGGTTATTGTTTTGGTGCTGCAGAAAAAACGTTGTACGAAATACACTATGGGCAGCTGCGAGAAGATTACTTCCTTCTTCCTATAAAGAAAAGAGCCCCACATTTTATTTGAAAAGCCAATTTATTGATTGGTTTTCCAACGTTTGCTTGTTGACCCTCCGCATCCCCACTGACTTCTGGATTTGTAACTGCTGCAACACTCTCCACTCTAGCAATGATGAAAATCAGAATGCCGGTTTTCTTCTTTTGCTGTCATTCCTTCTGATGCTCCCCATTCGTTTGTTAAAAACACAACCCTCTTCCTCCTGGACTTTCATGTCCCCTTTTTCCAGGCCAGGCAAGCTGGCTTTGCAGATGTTGGTGTGATCCATTACATGTCAGTCAACAAGCAAAATGAGCTATGACTACCATGATATTATTTGCACGGCGCACTTCTCCTTTTAAAAAGGATCGATTCCGACACGTCCAGGTTGAATGGGTACAACATCCAGCCACTCCTCTTACCATTTCACTAATCAACATCTTTCTTGTATAATTCATTAGTGGAATCAAATCCAATCACCCCTTCTTGCTTTTATGTGAAAGATATCTTCTACTCGAGGCATTTCTACTTTGTTAGATTTTTCACTTATATGTTTCAAAACAAATGAGTAACTTTGAATAAAATCTACCCATTTCATATGCCAAATTACTTTCATTGTTGATAAATTGCAGTGTTTGGTGAATGAATAGAATAGAATAACTTTTAATGTCCACAAGGCTAAAAATAGCCTATGAAGGGGATGACCCCACAGCGCAGCGGTAAGCTGCAAAGCCTCCCATCTGGGAGGTCTTAAGTTCAAATCTGCATCTTACAATATAAAAAAGAAGAAGAAGCCTATGATACTTTAATCAGCCTTGTCATTCTTGCTTTCTGCCTTTCATTTCTTCTCCTGTTCAGAATGATAGTGAATTCTCCAATTTTCTTAACCGTCCCCTTGATAAATAAACTGAGTAGTGCAGCAGCCATCAAGATACTAGTGTAATTGGCCTTGATGTCCTTGTAGGCTTCACAGTAAAAAAAAAGTGTTTTTCTGATTCAAGATACTCTCCTCTCTCTTTCCATGCCTCTTTTGGCTTCTTGCATCTTCCAGTTTCACACTGGAGCTGATGTGAGTTAGTTCTTAGTTGAATCAGAATCTTTGCTCTCGAAGGGATATTCACCCCAATGTATGCTTTTTGCTGATGATCACATGTGCAGTTAAATACCTCAAGGTAATATTTCTTCTTTCTCCTTAGCATTCTTCCCCACATAGCCTTGTGGAATTCATCAATGACAAAAGCCTTGATTTCTTTGTTGTCACTAGGGCAAGCATTCTTTTTGCTGATGATCACATGTGGAGTTAAATACCTCAAGGTAATATTTCTTCTTTCTCCTTAGCATTCTTCCCCACATAGCCTTGTGGAATTTATCAATGACAAAAGCCTTGATTTCTTTGTTGTCGCTAGGGCAAGCATTCAAGTAAATATTCCACTTGTTCATCCATTTGCTGTTTTGCTTCGCCCATGACTTCTTTCTCTTGCTTAGGACCTCACTGAAGACAATCTGAAGCCATTTGCTTGCTTCCATCTGATCAATTCTTTTGGGATATCTTATAAGATGAACCATAGCAATGTTTTCAATAGGAACAGCCCTAGTTTCAGCTAGCAAAATCTCATATGGGGTTGAAACTTTTATTCTGAACTTATTAGTGATCATGTGCATGTGAATTCTCTCTATTTGCTTCCACTTTGTCTCTGACGTGCTGCTAGCCTATTGTTCACACCCATAAAGCACCACCGGAACAACCAATGACCCAAAAAGAGTTTGAGTAGTTTCCAATCCCATAACTCTACCTCGTTATATCTGTTTTGGAGGGCTTACAATGCTTTCGTAAAGTGCTCAACTAATTTCTTTTGTGCTTTTGACAATTGTTTGCCAAAATGATAGTTGAGGTAGCAATGCGTAAACAGATTTTACATTTACAAGAGCAATGTAGGTATACAATGTATATTTCAGTGGTAAACCAGCTAAGAAAGAACTCAGAATTTTAATGATAAAATCATTAACTGACCAGCTATAGATATTTGATATTACCAATATATTGAATTGTAAATGAATACAAAATGCTGACCTTTAAATTTGATACAATGTGCTGGATGAACCCTGGATATAATAATATTTGATGCATTTAATATTCTTCATTCCCATAGGCTGGGCAGCCTCCTTAAATGACTATATTTATTGATGAAGTCTTCACCTTTTAGCAGCGACCACCTTGGAAAAATAGTCACTAACCTAAATAGGGCTGCGATATTTTTTGAGATTCAAAAATCCCCTTTTAACTCAAATTGCCACCTCTTATTTTGTAGTGCTCTCCTTTGGCAGCTTCATGCTTCCTCTAACCTTTACAATGTCTATCGAATAGTATGGTTGGAGGAGCTGTTTTTAGGCGAGTAACTCGCTAGGGCATTTGGTTCGTGAGTACTCCACGAGTTTTTCATCTATTGTTGAAGTCAATCTCGAGATATTTGTGTTCATTTACCTCTTCAAGAGTACTTCCCTCAAAGTAGAACTTATGTTGGATCTTTTTCCTTCTGTTGGAGAAAACTATGATTTTTGTCTTGCTTGTATTGACTTGCATACCAACTGCTCTGCAAAAGCGTTCAAGCACATATAGGTGCTCTTGTAATCCATGAGTGGATTTGGAAATCAGAATATGGTCATTTGCATATAAAAGAAGCCTTATAACATATTCCCCTAGGTGAAAAGCCACCCAGGTTATCAATACATAAAATAAATTCCTTTGGAAGCAAGAGATGTCCCCATTTCTTTAACTCTTGCACTATACAATATAATTCTTGGTCATATATTGAGTATTTTCTCTTTGCATTGTTTTAAAGCTTCTCATTGAACTTTACTATAGGTCTCCCTCTTGACTCAAGATGACTCTATTGCTGTCTTACTAACATCACAATCAACTAGGAGCACCTTGTTGAAATTTGGTAATGCATTGGATGCTTAGTTGCCTTTTTCTTCAAAATCTCAAAATTCTTCTTAACTTCTAAGTTCATTTCTATCAGCTCTCATGGTTTTAATTATTGTTGTACACTTCTTGTTGAAGTTTTGGATGAGCTTTTAGCTAATCCATGAAAACTTTTTGCTTCAAACATACTCTTTATTGTTGGCCACTCCAAAATGGCTTTCACTTTTTTCCAATCCATAATCAGTCGTTTTAAGACCACAAAGTTAAAATAAACTAACTCGGTCTTCATAAAACTGCATTTTTAAAAATTTATCAGCAGATTCTCCTTTCTTAGTTTTGAACATTTTCTCAAGTGCATACTTCCTTTGTCTTACTAAATATTAGAGTATCACCCAAATAAATAATGAGAAACTTACATATGGCTTCAGCACTTTGTTCATGAGTCCTATAAAAGTAGTTGATGCATTTGTTAATCCAAATGGCAGGACCAACCATTTATATATGTTCATTTACCAAAATTTTATACCCTTTTTGCAGGATATGTCACATTTTTAAACCCAAGCTTATTCACCATTTAATTTGACACCAAATTATCTATGCTACCACTATCAATAATGGCCTCGTAGCACTTACCTCTAGATTTGCATATGGTTCACAAATGACTCTTCCTTTGCACAAGTTCCTTATGGGGTGGGAAAGAAATTTATGATGTGCACTTAAATAGGAGACCCTAACTAAGAGTGAGGCATGGTAGGAGTGTGGTGCCTCAAGTGAGAGAGCTAGGGTGCTGCGGTCCAAGTGCATGCAGAAGTAGGTTGTCTCACTTATCCATCATCAACATTGAAAATTTGTTCAATCCTAAGGGCATCTAATGCCTGCAATGAACTTGGTATCGCTAGGGGTACCTTATAAGGCCATGCACTTGAAGGTGGCAACCTCCCTCAAGAAAAGGGCCAAGCATTGTTGGTTGGTTAGTAGAAGAAAGTAGTTGTAACCAACCAACAATGCTTGTAAACATTGCTTGTATAGACTCTTGGAAGTGTAGTTGTAAACATTGTCGCTCTAGGACAAAGAGGGATGGATAATCCTTGCAATGTTGTGACTGAGATGCAAGCCATAGAAGGAAAGTCATATGAATTGAACACCTAGGTAGATATAGGATGTTGTGGTCTTCAATTGTCTCCATTTTGTAGATCTAGAATTTGGAAAGTGAATCCTAGGAGTGTTGAAGACTATAAGCTTAGATTTACCAAGGTTCATCATCAAGCAAGAAACATGAAAAACTGGATGGAACTTGGAAAAAGAAGGGAGCTCCAACTATTTGCAACTAAACCAATTTTTTGTAGAACTTTGTAGTGTTCATAAAACTTGGGTGCTAGTTTCTACCGAGTCTTCATCTTCAAGGAGAGTTGTTTTATGGTTGTAGATAAAGAAAAAACTTGTCACCAATGGTAAATGTGCACTTTGAATGGTGTTGACGAGCTTGTTGCTTCATGCGATTTTGTGCTAGGTGCAAGTTATCCTTGAGAGTGTAGAGAAAGATGTCATGTGTGTGAGGGGTGGAATCCATTGCTTGTACTTGGAACTATTTGGCATGTAAATCTAAAGAGACAATTGAGGTTGACCATACATGGCTTCATATTGTCTCATTTTGGTTGTTGTGTTATTAGTTATATTACACCACCATTCAACCAACGATAACCATTTAATCCAATGATGTTGGTAATCTAAAGCAAAGGAACGTAAATAGATCTCCAAGCATTTATTGACAATTTGAGTTTGGCCATTTGTTTGTGGGTGATAGCTAGAAGTGACTTGTGAAGATGGGATCATGATCACTGACAATGGATGTAGTTATACCATGAAGGAAAAAGATATGGTTGATGGTTTGGGCAAAGGTGAAGGAAGAACAAGGATGGGCTAGGGAAAATAAAATGGTGTATTTGGAGAGGCGATCATCCACCACCATAATGATTGATTTACTTGTAGAATTTGGAAGCCCTTCAATGAAGTCCATGGAAATGTTAGTTCACACTTGGACATGAATGGGCAATGGTTGAAGTTGGTTTGGGATGACAACAGTTTCACTTTTGTTGCATTGAAAAATCTTGCATTCCTCCACAAATTGTTTAATGCCATTTTTCATAGTTTACTAGAAAAAATTGCTGCAGTCTTTCATATGTTTTGAGAAACCTAGAGTCACAAGATAGGACCAAGAGTTTGAAGCCATTGTGAACCCAAAATAATGTCATGGCCTCCTAGGGGTAGGTTAAGCATTTTGGATTTGAGAGTGTAGTCCTCCATTAAGATACAAACATTGTGGCGCTTGTCTTTACAAAGTAAGTTTCCCCCATTGGCAATATGCTTGTTTGACCAATCTTGGATCAATAAAATTATGAGTGCTGCTTAATCAATGAGGAATGTGACATCATGCTTCTTAAAAACCCCATTGACCTTCATTGTTTGGGTAGTGGTGTTTCTTGCTAAGGCATACACAAAGATTTTAGGGAGAATCTCTACATTTGAATCCTCAATTGGTGGCTACTCCTCTTCCTGGGCCTCTTTTTCATCTTCCCATTCCTTTGCTTATGGTGGGGGATTCCACATCAAGTAGATATAGCTTTTGTTGTGTGTGGTTATGGCCTTAGTGAACTTTTCATCATAGCTGTAGCATAATCCTTTTTCTTGGTGACCTTGAATTTTGGCCTCAGAAAGGTGTTTAAGGAATTGTTTTTGGACGAGGTGGTAGAAGATTCCATTGCTATGTGCCAATTTTAAAGGGGGTTGAATTTGCAAAATAATGTTGAGGAGCGAGTATATCTTTTGCTAATTGGGCCAATTCTAGGGCGTCCATCATGTTGTAGGATTGAACATTTTAACCTCAACATGATTTGGATCTTTAAGGCCACTTTGAAGTAGCTGGTGAAGAATTCGTCAGATAAGCTGTAATGTCCCCTTTTTAGATTTTTTTTATTTTTTGTTGATTTTCTGAATTTGAAACCCAAACAACAACAAACTGAACTGAAAATTAAAACTGATCAAAATAACAATTGGGTGGAATCCACAATACAAACTCTTAAAGTGCTTACATTGATTATTAATTGAACTGCAAATTGTAGATCTGAATTATATATGCCCAAATACATCAAGTTATTGATGACTAATAATAGATATAACCCTAGTTATGTCAAAATTAGAATCCAAAGACGCACACAAAAGCTACTGAACTGATTTTACTTGCAAAATGATGATTGCAAATGCTGATATGAAATCTGGAATCAAATTTCTGAATAGATAACAATACTTGCCACTCACAAGACCTCTTGAGGATGTATGGTTGGTAGATCCAGCTAGTTTCAGACCTGTACAAAACCCAAGAACTGGTACAACTGCTGATTGGAGGGCTGTACGGTGGCTGGGTTTTCAGAGGGCTTCGCAGTGATATGCTCGTCTCAGCATTCAGAGTACTTTCTTGAATTTACTATTTTTAGTAAATTCTATTTTTGGCAGTTTCCAGATGAGCTCAGGTTGGTTGACTTCCGGTTTCAGATTGATCAGTTGACTTCATCAGTATTGGCTTCAGGGCATTTTCAGAGAAATGAGTTAAGTCATTTAAATTAAAAAGTCACGTTAAAATGTTATATTTTAATGTTGACCCTTGGCTTAGACTTAATGACTTAATGTTGTTTTAAAAAGGTGGTCATTGAGGGTGGCGCCCTCATTAAAAGAATATTTTAATATTCCCTAAGTCAAAGCAAGATTATGATAGGCGCATATTTCAAAGTTGAATATTTAAATGAAATATTAAATCAAGAGCTTGAAGGCAAAAGTACGCCCATCATTGAGGAGAGGGGATTTTGACCTAAAATCAGATTCTAGGGTTTCGTGAAGTCAAGCGAAGATTATAAAATGGAGTCTTGTGCATCATTTTGGGTCATCTTGGAAAATACACCGTTATGCTGCCGGATTGATTCTGGATTGCTTCGAGGGATGAAGACCTCCTAGTTTGGGCATCTCTTCTCGTTTGGAAGACAACGACTAGTGATGATTATTAGTCTATTTGTGAGTGCATCTTAGCTATTTCATTTGTGTTCAGTTTTGCATTGTAAAATCTGTTATTGGCATTTTAGAGTTTCAGCTTATTGCATTTTATATACAGCAGATTGCATGTTTCACTCATATATTGGAAAATACAAAAATAGTCTTTCTGGGTATCATCTCATTCTTTTTGTTTGTCAAGAGCCATCATATTCTCCAGTTTTCAGATTTTATAGAGCTTGCATTGTTTTTAAAAAGAAAATCGCCTTTTTCATTAAGGCCGTACCATTTAGAGTTCTTGGGATTTGTGCATTGCTATTTCGTTGCATTTGGAGTCGGGAATAAGGTTCTAGATTGGGCGCCTACATCATATTGGTCTTATGCATCTTAGTTTGGGCCATTTGTGTGAGTTGTGAGGGAGTTACGAGTATTTGGATCTATTTATAAGCTGCTGTTCTTAACCAGCAATTACTGATTTGAAGAAAACAGAAAAACAGATTGTTTATTGTCAAAGTTGTAATGATTTCTTATGGCTTATTGAACTCAGCCAAGAAGAGATTTTATTGTGTTGTATGAATCAATAGATCCAGTTCTAACATCTTGACAGGCATATGATATTTTATTGTAAACTGACCAGTAGTACTGGCAGTCATTCTCCAGCTTGTTGCTTTGAATTGGTATTGCTCAATTTCATTTGAAGTTGTAATTGTTAGATCTCCACCCTATGGTCGCTACTCTCCCGTCTTGGGTCAGCAAGCACATTCTGGGTGTAGAGTAGATTCAGTATTCAGCATTTCCTTCAAGTTTGCTTTCAGTCTTAGTTTGAAATAATATAACTCCGCCCTATGGTAGCTACTTCCCATTCTGGGTGAGCAAGCACATTCTGGGTGTTGAGTAGTTTCATTATTCAGCATTTCATTTCAAGCTTTACGTTCTGTAATCACTCCGTCATATGGTCGCCCCTCACTCCACCTTGGATTGGGTAGCACATACTTGACGTTGAGTTCCCTTCTGTATCTTAAGTTTACTTTCTTGCACGTTTCGGTTTATCCTTCTAACCTTAACGGGTGCACTGGCTTGAATGTTGTAATCTGTTATTTGAAAAACGAAAAAATTGGCTCGGTATATTTCAATGGATGAAATATCAACAACAATGAATGTAGAAATATTTGAAAATTCTGAAAATCAGTGATGCAGATGATTTGCTTACAAATACCAATTGCTTCAAATTTGAAAATGACCAAAATTAGCTCACATGCAATCCTCGGATGGAGTTTCATTGTTGAAGATGAAGGTTTTGATCCCCAAATCCAGTAGTGAAAGTCAAAGAGGGTTTTCATCCTCTAAGATCTCCAATCAGCCAAGGGTTTTTGTCCTTGGATGAGAATTTGAACACAAAGTTAAAAATTCTTGAAAAGTTTCTTTCCAAAATGATGACAAGATATGATGCTCAAATGAATCCAAGCATCCTCCTTATGTAGTGCTCCAAAATAGACCTATGAATCCAATTTCCTTAAGTATTAAAAAATGCTTTTTATTTAAATATTTAAAAATACTTTTTAATTTTAATATTAGTGTTTAAAAGCACTATTTTAATAATAATATTATCAAGTTCCCCTTAATTTAGAAAATCATGGGGCACAAGTGAAATAATATTATAAATCATTTCCCTTGTTTTATCCTTTAGCCTACAAGAAATAGGGATAGGCTAGAGGTCTGCTCCATGGTTTTGATTTTGAAAAAGGAACATGACATAAGACTTGAGTGTGATTAGCTAAATTTTCAATTTCTATTTGATATTTATGTACCGTTCTTGTTTGATGAGGGCTCTTGTAAATTCTGCATAGGTGCAAGGACCAAACCAAGCCAACTATTGTTTGGCAAATATGTAATCAAGTTCCCCATGGTCATCATGGGATTTCTAGTACCACCTAGACCATTGGATGATGAATGTTTCATTTGGAGATTCATAGCTTGGACTTCTTATGTTAGATTGAAAATTGTGACCTCTAGTTCTACAATGTTTTGCTCCATGTCGTGAGTGGTAGAAGCGGTAGGGGTCCAAAAAGGGCTAATTGGAGCTATATCTTAAAATGAAAAATGGGACAATCAACAAGATGAGGGAAAAAATTTGCCAAAGACTTACTTTTATCTGAGGTTTTTTTGCAATTTTAGATCCCTATGGGTCGGATTTGTAGTCATATTTTCACCCACTTTGAAATTTGTTATTTGCAACTTGTGCCTTTCTTGCTTGTGCAGATCTAATCTTGTGTAAAAAGATAGCCTTGTTGAGCACTACACCATTGAAGTTTGTAGTTTTACAAAGTCATAGGAAAAGGTCCTTGTGGTGGAGATCTTCAACTCCAAAAGCTAGGGTGGGGAATCACAAGGGTAAAAGGAGGGTTTCTATAAGGAGTGTTTGGTTATTGAGCCCACAAGTATATTGGTCTATAATAAATTGAGTATGGTGCAAGTAACTTCTAGGGGCTAAATGCTCATCGGTGCATCGTGGGGGGTAGACGATAAATGACTTCCCAGGGCTAGGTTTCTAAAACAACTAGGAGGTATTTCGATATACCCAAATGTATGTGGAAGTTCAATGTAGAAACCCCTGTTCTAGCTAACTTCTGAAATCTGTCTGTTTTTGATTGTTTTTGTGTATTTTGGTTTTTTTGAGTTTTTGTGCATAAATGATATAATGCGATTTTGCAAGAATTTGATATAAAATTCAAATAAAATCATACAACTCTGGAAATGATAGAATCTATTGAAAATGCTGATGCCAGACTATTTATTTATCTTCTGGGATGATTACAATCCAAATACATGCAAATGAAAAAGCAACACTTTATTCGATGAAAACCTGATATTGCAGCTGACTGGTTTTGGCTTGAAAAGTACGGCCTGATCTCAGCAATGTCTCTTCCTAGCTTGTATTCGCCTAAAAATACCTCCACTTGCTGAGGCGTCCCTCTCTGTGATTGAAAGAAGCTGAAACTCAAGGCGATTTGGACCCAGATGCAAACTCGCCTTCCTCTGGAGATGGTACGGTTTTTACACAGCAACAAAGGATAGTAAGGATCTGTACCAGCAGTAAATACAATTTGTACGGCTTTATTGGATTGATCTGGAGTATGGAAAATAGGCGCCTAAGATGAAAAATCACTTCCAAGATGAATCCTTGATCAAAACCCTGAATGATTAAACTCCGTGAAGCTCTGTGATAACTTCTGAATGATGTTATCTCTCTGATTGGCAATAAATCAGCTGGTATTTCACAGCCTCTGAATCGCACACACTGAAGATTGCACGTTCTCTAATGCAAGTTGAAAACTGGAACCCTTGGCTCTGTTCTCAGAAGAATAACTCAGCAAAAAGGTCGACTTCAATCATAATGGCTCGAATTCCAATGAAAAACCCTTATATTCTTCAAAAGCTCGACTTTTCACAATTAGGTATCATTTAAATAATTCAAACTTTTCCCTTTTAATATTTCAATAGTTTCAAACTTCATTTTTAATTATAAATTATAATTAAAAATGGCCCCTTCAATGATGGTCGACCCCTTGAGTCAAAACACTTAAGTTATAATATTAAAATATTATAACTTTATAATATAAGCTCCGCATAATTAATATTTTAATTAATCAATTAAAATATTAATATCTCCCTCAAAATATATCCAATTCACGAACCGTCTGAAGCTGGCGAATGAGTGAATGATTCTGCACATGACCAAACCATACTGCTAAAAATAGCAGAGGTGCCTTGCTGAGTGCCAAATACTGCTAAAAATAGCAATTCAGGCAAATGGTGTCCGAATGAGCCCGAACGAAAGCCAACTGATAAAATTCTGACAACCGAAGCCAAGCCAAGCTCCGTCAAGACCCTCTATCCATCCTATCAACCTACGAGGGTCGCATAATAGGCTAATCATCAGCTCTGAGAGATGTCAACCAGAAGGGGACATGACAGTCCGCCCCTCCTGAAATTGCTTGTCTTCAAGCAATCTCA
>VDFB02086528.1:0-24545 GCA_007258455.2 Sequoia sempervirens
CATATTGCAAAGTTGAAACTTCAATACTTGTTCTTTAATTTTTCGCAACTGAACTATGACATTATAATTCTTCTTACTCAAAGCTTGGAGCTGCAAAAACAAGAAAACCACATGAAAAATAATGTCTTGGAGTAAATTCATAGAGTGCTAGCTACTTGATGAAAATTGTTAGAAAAAACTATAGTACATCTATTCTTCCATAAATTCTTTAAAATAACTTGGACCTAATAGAATCAACAATCACATCATTTTGCAAAGAAAAACCCAAAATGGCTTCTTTACATTTTAAATCATGATTAAAGATTGTAGGGAAGTCTTTAAACACAACTTGCCATAGTTTCCTTGCATGTATGCAATCCCAAAAAATATGTTTCATATTTTCTTCATGGTTGAACCATTATACATTTCAAATTACCAAACAAGAAACTTGTAATGTAGAATTTTCCAAGGCAACACTTGAGTATCAAAATCATCTTTAGATCTCCATATTTGAGCACACATTTTGTACCAAAGTTTTGAACTAAATATGCATTTCCACTTTTGGTTAAGTCAAGGTGCAAGAGGCTAGCTAGGAAGGATATCCAAATAGATCTTCTTTAGAGTAAAATGATTAAAATGACTATAGGACAACCATTTCTAGTGTTTGAAAAAATTACACATCATAGAAGTGCAAATTTTCATGGAAAGATCAATAGGGATTAAGGATTGAATAAAAATCAAGAAATGTTATACTTATTGCTTAGCCTGAATTGTTCCTTAATACTTGTCCAAGGGACCCAATATAAATTATTAAAGTTCTAAATATCTTTACTGTGATGAACACCTTTCCATAAAATTTAATAAGCTTGTCTTGGAAAGGTAATAGCCAATGGTTTATCGTTATATTTTATAAGTTTATTCCACCATATTGAAGGTGGAGCAAAACTGAAACCATGTTGCAATGAAGAGCCATTCCATTTTTAAAAAATACACTTTTTTCCATGCTTTCCAAATTATTTGAAGAGGAAATGAATCCCTAATTTTTAAAAAAGGAGACAAAAAGATTTTATTCAACCAACTAACATTTTTCCACTTCATTTTAACTGTTGTTGCCATGATTTGATGATGAACTAAAATTTTCCATGGCTCATCTCCATGGGTGGCTCTAAATATCCATTCATTAGCCAAACATATTCCTTTGTTTTTAGGATCAATAAGCCCAAGCCCCCCTACACACCGTGGTTGAGTGCAATGAAACCAAGAAGATGCAAAAAATCCAACATTACCATCCCATTTTGACCACAAGAATTTTCAAATAATTTTGTTTAACTCTTCATAACCTTGTTTGGAAGGAATCCAACAACAAGAGTAGTAAACTTGGGTAGCAATCAGTATTATATTAGCAACTTCAATTTTACCAGCTAGGGAAAGGAATTTGTTGCTCTAATTAAATAGCTTATTCTTAAGTTTATTTAAACACCAATGCCACATATTAGATAGAGAGGACCCCAACCCAAATAGAATACCAAGATATCTAGTTATCTCACCATGTTTGATTTGTTTCCAATCTTTGGGAATCCGGTAAGGGGTAGGACCAATTTAACTCATAAGAAACTTAGTCTTATTCTGGGCTAATTGAGAACCTAGAATAGCACAATGCAAGCTCAAAATGCCAAAGGAATTATTATCTACTTCATCATTTTGTAAGAACGAAATATTGTCATCAACAAAATGGGAGTTAATAACCACTTTAATTTGAGGAATATAAATTCCTTTAATAAGCTTCATCTTATTAGCTATTTGAAGAAGATATACCAAGGCATCATCATCAAGTACGTATAAGAAGGGAGCTAGAGGGCAGCCCTATCTTATAGAGCATTGTAATTCAAAGGAATTTGATATAGTCTTGTTGATAATAAGATGAGCATTATCATCTTTGAAAGGAATTTGAACATGGTACCTAGTTCATGATCCAAATCCCAACCATTGAAGCATTTTAAAAATGAAGCTCCAATGAATTTTGTCATATGCTTTATCAAAATCTAACTTGACCACCAATGCATTTTTCCTTGTTTGTTCAGCCCATTTCATAGTCTCCCAAGCCAACATAAGACTATCCAAAATATATCTTCCTTTAATAAACCCTTTTTTTTAGCTCTCACAATACCTTGAACAACAGGTTTAATTCTGAGAGCTAAAGCCTTTTCAATAATTTTATAAGAGGTATTTAGTAAGGTTAATTGGCCTCCAACCAGTAATAGAGTCTTCATTCCTTCCTTTAAGAATAAGTTTCATCAGCCCTTTATTAATATTAGGTCCCAAGGAACTATTTTGAAGAGCCTCTAACTAAGAGATATATAAATCATCTTTAATATGATTCCACATATTGTGATTAAATTCTATTGGAAGACCATCAGGACCGAGAATTTTATCAGTTTTCATGGAGAAAAGAGAATGTTCAATTTCTTCCAAGGAGAGAATGTGATCCAAGTACCTACTATATCATGGATCAGTTTTATTAGATATACAACTTTGGATGCTTTCCTCAAAGCAATGTTTAATATTTGTCCAGTTGCTTTCTTATTTAAATTTTTTTTCATAAAATTTATAGAATATGCTCATAATTTTTGAGTTGTCTGTGTGATGACCATTTTCATCCACTATAGTGCCAAATAATTACCTAGTGTGGCTCACCACATATGCTAGATGTACCCCACCTAATATTTTTTTTATTACAACATTATAATAAAATATTTTATGTAATCGTGTACACCAAATCCTTACAATAATTGTCTTATTGAATAGAATACTAGTCAAATGAAAGATGCATCCTCTTTTCCATTTGAAGACAATTTATAATTGAATATTTATAGTAGTTCATAGGCACATTCAAAATTCCCTCATGAAATTTTGTAACATTCCTAATAAAATAGTTTCATTTTGTAAATTCATCCCTAATTTATATGATAACAACAAATTAGAGAATTTCCCCCACAACTACCTTTGTCAACAACATAAGTTGAATCCAACTCCTTATACTTAAAGAAAAGGTGAAAAGAGTATAAAGTTAACCCACATCAATCTTTCTGTTGTACTATATTTATAAACCAATGGTGTTTCTACACTTTTAGTTTTGTAACTTGATTTTAAGGTTGATCATATGTAAAATAACCCAAAGTAATACTTTTTTTTTATTGAATCAAAGTGTTACAAGAATGAAGCTATCAATAGATAGCTAGAAAAAAAATACAACAGCTACAAAACAACAATACAACAATTGAGCATAAGGAACATTGCACTCTACAAAACATAGCCCAAAGACTGCCAAAACAATGAGTTTAAGCAATGTGACCCAAAGTAATACTTAAATGAGTTCATTTATAATTATAATGAAGTATAGCTTAACATATAACTAAAGTATATTTTAATTCTATCGAACTCATAGTATTTGAATATGATAAATCTAACTAAAAACAGTCAATATTTATTTTCTCCTGTTAACTTCATCTTATGGCAATTACAACTTTATAGATTATGATTGAAATTAAATCATAACCAGTTCTACTTTCATTTTCCAAGTTTTAGTTTAATGTGCATGAATAATCCATTAGGTGTGAAAAGAGAGAAAAGAAAGGATGGAGGAGTGGAAAAGGACCGACAGCAATGTTAATTTTTGTATAAGATTGTATTCACTATAAACGATATCCGAGGTATGTTAGGCTTCAAGGTAGGTTCTAGCAATTGGATAATGATACTTTTGTTTTATCCTACCTTAAAAAACATATTGGTTGGGAAGTCATCTCTAGAGATTGTGGGGCCCACGTAAGCTGGCACTCAGTTTACTAGTCGCATGTTTTTTTTCATGGAAGGCATCCGTCGTCATCTAAATAATTTTAAATCAATTATTTATTCCTAAATGACGTAGATCATTCCAGAAATCATATGTCACTTGATGATGCGTATCCTACGTCACTCTTGTGTTTCGCGCCATTCTGTGTTATCAGTCAATATTTATCTAGTTTTCTTTCTACATCTATAAAGTAATCAACGGTTCTTAAACACATTCACATTGTAAAGTAAGGTCTATTAAGATTGAAATTGTAATGGTTCAATGTATTGTGCAAGTAAATTTTATTTTTTAATGATTATTAAAAGTCATTGTGTAAGCCACATTCAACGAAGTGTCCTTAGTCAAAGTTTTTGTTGTCAAATATAATTTTTTAAAAAAATATATATATTTTTGGAAGATATTTGTATTTCATTATTAAAGAAAAAAATAGGAATAGTCTTTGGTACAATTTTATTTTCAATATTCAATAAAAAATATATATTTTTTGGAAGAGATTTGTATTTCATTATCGAAGAAAATAAATAGGAAAACCCTTTCATATATGTTTATTTTTAGTGTTCAATAAAATACATATATTTTTTGGAAGACATTTGTATTTCATTATTGAAGAAAAGAAATAGGAAAACCCTTTCATACATGTTTGTTTTCATGTTCGATAAAATATACATAACTTTTGGAAGACATTTGTATTTTATTATTAAAGAAAAGGAAGAGGAAAACCCTTTCATACATGTTTATTTTAAGTGTTCAAAAATATGGAGTAGAGTTTATTAAATTTAAAAGTGGATTTACACCTTAGATTGTAAACATATAGTCTTAATTTGATCTAATCCAACCAACACTACAATTGGCGTTCAAAATATAAAGCAACAAGAAAGAATACTAAGAAAGGGGAAAAAAATTAAAAAAAATATTGTGCACTTGGTAAAATGGGCCTAATACTTCTAGAAGGCTTAGAATGATTTCATAAGGGTTTAGTAAAAACTTAGAATGTGTTATGGTTTTCCTTAACAAAAGGGGTGAGGTTAGCCTAGTTAGAAGGGAGTAGATGTACATAAGATGCAAGTCTAGTAATTGCTTACAATCTCTTGAGACTATAAAAGTTCAAACTTTTTCTTGTTTCCTAGAATCTACCTATGCTAATAAGTTGTCCTTATTCATAATTAAAAGTGAAAAATAAAGAAAAAAAATTGCATCAAAATGTTAGAATATTAAAAAAAAATCAAATCACATGTAATATAAAATATATAATTGTGAAATATTAGATTTGAAAATAGAAATTGAATATGGATATTTATTGGAAGTTTTGTTATAAATTTGGAGCCTTGAAGATTTATCTTTTATAAAAGGCACACAAATATCCCTTACGTGATGCACCATGTAGCATATGTTTTCAGAGGGTATGTTTCACACCTTTAAAATCTCATATTTTGGGGCATATCTGTTACACCTTTACTATCATTTTTTAGTTTGACATTTCTAAACATTCATAAAAATTCCTATTAACTTCCCTAAATTAAAAACCCTCAAAAATATTAACGATAAAAGGAGTCTATTTCTTTCACCCCCATTTTGGGTTATTCCAAAAAGTGTCCATATGTAGTAATAAGTGAACTGTAGATTGTTGGCACCCTAATTTTTTCTATCACTTCTAGGGTTTTTCACCTAAAAGGGGAAAGATGGGCCAAAAACCTTGATGGTCCACTCAAATTAAGATGTGTGTGATGTAATCAAGGCTAAATGCAATGATGTAGATGAAACTAAATGATTAAATTGATTGATTAAGCATGCAAAACCTAAGAAATGTGACTTGTTTGAAAACACATTTTGTAATGCAAGAATACTTGAAAATGACTAGAAAACTATAGCAGAAATGGACGAAACTGAAATTGCACACTTGGAATCTTGAAGGAGGCTATAAATGATATTTGAAATGTTGTTGATGCTAATTTTTAGGCTTGGTGGGACTCATTCACCATTCTGGGCAAATCAGTCCTAGTTCTGCCAAACTGAGCCAAAACCTATTTTTAACAAAAGGGTATCTAAAAATGCAAAAAACTCAAAATTATCCTGGAAGTGGGACTCATTCGCCACTAATGGAGAATGAGTCCAATTTTGAAATTTTGAATATATAAAGGTGTATTCCAGAGCTTCTGATCTGCACTTTGATTCTCTATAGGTGTTAGCTTCTGAAACTCTGATTTTTGAACTTGAAAATGAGTTTTTGTTGATATTTTGGCTTGTTGAATGAAGAGAAGACTTGAGAAATCTTTCAACATTATCTTCAATGATTTCAAAGCTTCCAAGAGTCCTAAATCTACAAACATACAAGAAGAGAAGAAGAAATGTTGAATGTTAGGGCATGGGGGTTTGCCTTGGTCAAACCTCTTTTAGGTAATTAAACCAAAATGATGAAAGAATGGAATAAAACATGCAATAATGGAGTTGATTACGTTGACATGATGTTTGATCTTGAAATTCTACAAAAAAAATGAATAATTTGCCCTTGAATTTCTAAAAATTGATATCTTGGTTGCTTGAAATGATCAAACCCTAAGTTGCTTGACTTGAGATGGAAGATTGGTGGATGAATGAATGATAAGAGATGTGAATTAGGGTTAAAATACTTATATTTATAGGAAATTCACCTATTTCACCCATTAATACCTCATCACAGGCTGACATGAAGTAATATTAAACTTAGATTTCACTTTTTTCCTGCTCAAATGTCAAAATTGGCCCAAATGGGACTCATTCGCCACACATGGTGAATGGGTCCCACCTGGGTGGGACTGATTTTCCATGCATGGTGAATGGATCCCACGAGAACCGTTTTGATAGCTAAGATGCCAGGGATAAGGAAATAAGGTTTAAATTACAACTTTGTTACATATTTGATCAATTTAAGCCATGAGATACACAATATGGGTTAATAGGGGCCTATTAATGATAATGTGAATGTCAAATAGGGCTTGGAACATAGAAGTCAATGTGAAAGTGTGATTAAATACACTTTACAACATTAAAATGAGGTCCACATAGCCTAGGAAGGCACAAGAACTAATGTGAATGTGCAAGACACGTTACAACACTAGTTTAACATTAAATTTACTTCAAAAACCTTCTAGATTGATTTGATAATGTAATTAAACACATTTTATAATGCTAAATTAGGGGAGAATGAATTTATTAATTCTAGAAAAGCATGGAAATATCTTACAACACTTTACAACACTTTACACGACATTGTTTAATGCATTTGAATGGGCCCAAGACCTAGTGTGGATGTGAAAAACACCACACAACACCAAATCAAGGCCTTGTTAAGTCCAAATTATCATGAATTATTCCCATGTCAAGAAAATGGCACTTTTTTTCTACCGTACATTTAGCACCTACTTCAATGAGAGGATAAACTTGCTTCAAACTCACACTAAAGTAGACATTCAAGAGAGATTCGAGTGTATAGATGTAGGTGACAAAGTGTAACGCCCCACCACGCAACCCTATGGGAAGTTGCAATTTACTACACAAATGAACTATTTTTTTTTTAAAGAATGATTACATGCAAGATAACTAACCAATTGCCAACCATCCCCTAAGGTTATGAGACTGGGTTACTTAAACCCAAACAAGGAACATGAATTAAACATAACATATAAGTGTTTAACAAATTAATTGCACATACATTCCATATATGATAAAATTAAATTAGAGACATAAGAGTTCCATGTGATCCAAATAATATACTTTATAATAAGGTTACAATTCTCATTCCCTAAATGAGATACTTCCAAAATATAACAATTACATTTTACAATTTACAACTTCCACCTCGATACAAAGAGAGGTATAAAATTACATTAATTCCTAATAGAGTAAAGCATGAAGAACTGGTCCCATGAGCTCTTCAACTAGAAGTCTCGTCCACATGAAAAAAAAGCCAACCCAACGGATTAAGGTGCACATTCCACCCAACCATGTGATACCTGAAGGCTCACCCCCTGTGCTAGGAGATAGTAACAAGGAATCCAACACAAGACCATCTACCACTAGGCACAGGATAAAACATAACTAAACTGAAAAAGATACAAGTACGTCACTTAACATAAAGGTTACAATGCTTCCAAAGTACAAGGATTATTTACGTAGTACAACAAACTGACTTTTGGTTGAGATAGAGAGAGTGTCACATGACATTTTCTATGAGTTACCCTGGCTCAACTGTCTTAAGGCAACCAAACCCACATCTTGGGCTATCTAGACTCAACTCTACCAGCCACCAGACCCTCATACCAATTGCGCTTCTTGTCTCATCTCAAACCTTAAAAGTGAATGAGTTATGAGAGAGGCATTAATTATCTTAATTAGTTTGAGATTTTTTCATTAATTCTTTTTAAGTTATCACTTACTTAAACCCTAAGTGAGTTACCCTGGCACCCCTTTGTGTGTCGGACCCCCACATAGAGCCACTCTCCTATCGACAACACATACGGTAAAAGACCACAAACCAATGGGTAATTGGATAAGACGACCTCTCCAAACCAAGGAGGCAACAAAGGTCAAAACCCTCTCCAAACATTGGAGGAAACAAAGGTCAAACCCTCTCCAAACACTGGAGGAAACGATGATACAAAATCACTCCTTCCCAAGGAGGCACAACCACATAACCCTCTCCTAAACCCAAGGAGGCACAAATCCCAAGACAATCTAAAGGTTGACTATCATAATGACAACCCATTCAATTAAATGAACCCCTATTTGGAAGACTTCAAAGCCTTTACTCTAATTTCACAACATCGAGGATGAATAAATAAACACTAAAAGCATTTCAGACAATTAAATAATCTAAAGTTAGGATTTCCTAAATCCAATCAATCACAGTTTTCATTACTTGCATTTATCCAATCAAATACACCAATTTCATTTCACGACATTGAAATATTTAAAAACCAATCATTTACTCTAAGTTTCACAATTAGATTCCATAATCAAGCATTTTAATAATTAATGTCATTTGATTAAAATAATTCAATCACTTACTCTAAGTTTAACAATCATATTCATTATCAAAATAGTCTAATAAATAAAACATTTGATAAAACAAATTCATAAACAAAACATTTTGATAAATAAACCATTTAGTTAAAATCAATTAAACTTTATTTCAACTTAGCATTAATCAATTAATTAAAACTCATCTATACCAAAAATACAATATACCTAGAAGTATATATTCAATGTATGTACCATGATATACCTATATATTTAAATATTTAAATCACATTGAAATTAAGCAAATCGACATAATAAACTAATTTATTTAAAATATATAAAATATAAACATATACATTATATACATACATCTACACACTTAATGTGTATGATGTATATACATAAATATATATATATAATATATTTATAAATAACTATGATAAAATAAATATTATATAAGTATTAAAATAATATTATATATATATACATATAACATATCTATATTATATATACAATATATATATATATATATTATTATATATAATATAAATAATATTAAAATAATATTTAAAACAAATAATTAAAAAGATGAATTTCTTTTAAAGCCACGAAAGCCCTAGTTGGGGCATGCGGCTGCCTGCCTCCCCATGGGTGTGGCCTGTGTGCTTGGCACTCTGTTCCTACCTCCCATGGGCCTGTATACACTACCACCGGTCCCCTCCCAGGGTGGCGGCCACACGCGGGCCTCCTCCCTGCGGCAATGGCGTGGAAGGTGGCTACCCTACCTCCCCACCACAAACCAAATAAATAAAAAATTATTTTATTTACATTTTTTTAAATATAAAAATAAACTCCTCCCACAAAATATATAGACATAGAACTTCAGAAAAAATAGGGTTATTTGCCAAAAAAATAAATTAATTAAAACCTAGTATATTTGTAACTATTTTTGTGTGTTTTATTGTGCAAATGCCCAAAAAATTCCTGCAACAAAGCAATGAATTCTTCAACACAACAACATGGTTTAAATCCCAGTTTTGACAACAAATCTCTTTTGGTTTTCATTCTATTTTTCCATTGTTAGATTCTAGTTTTGGTTTTCATTTCTAAATCCAACAACAAAATGCAAGTTTTGAAATCTTTTCACATGGTTTTTAATGAATTTAAACAACATTTCAAAGATTTCCAAATGGCATAATAAGGATTTAAACTCTTTTCAAAATGAAACAAAAACATAACAAAAACAAAGAAGAACCTGATTTTATTCTCCAAAGCTTGAAGACTTCCAATGGTGCTTTCAACTCCTCCTTTGAATTCAGCTCAAGCATGAGTCTCAAATTCCTTCACCAATCCAAGCCAAAACCACAGCCAAGAAATATTTTCCCCAAATTGGAAATTGAAAATAACATGAAATTACATTTGCTAAAATAGAGTTTTTCCCCAAATTGGTCAAATCTCTAAAATATCCCCACCCACTAAATTTATTGCAAAATTTGGAGGATATTTCCAATTTTTAAACTTAAAACAATTTTCTAATTCTAATTGAAATGTTATGCATTTTTAAAAATTCATTAAGACAAAAGAATACAAATTGCCAAGAATTTACTTTGTCAATAATTTCAAAAGGTGAAATTAAAAACACATTTTCATTTATTTATTTATTTATTTTAATTTATCCCTAACTATACAAATATGATTTGTACTTTTAATTTTAGTTAAATCAAAATATACAATAATGTCAAAACAACTATCTCATTTAATAAATCACCCTTAATCTAATTAATCAATAAACTCAATCTAATTTTATTAATTAAATCAGATCAATCAATAAAATAAATGGCATTTCAACATTGCAAATAAATACATTTAAACATCATTTTAACTATGCAAGCCATTTAAAAACCTCTATAATTTGCAATTAAATAAATACTCAAGGTGAAATGGGCCAAATTAAAACAACTAAACTCGATGACCACTCGACGACACACTATGACTAGGGCGACAACTTGGCACGAAAAACCTAGCTACTATCTCCCAATCAATTTCCATTGGTCAATGGACACACTCAAACCTGTGAACCAGGTGGAGTCAATGTCATGTACCTATCAACCTGCAACAAAGAGTACATCGAACATGCATATATATATAATATGATCAAACACACCGTGAGGAGGAAATCTCAAAATCGTAGGGCACTCGCAAGCGAGTGATACAATCCCGTCCCCTTCACCAATACAATATCACTAACTGATGCATCTAACATCAATGATATGATCAACAACATAAAACATCATTAAATCAATTATCTTCTAAGTTAATCCAAAACATTCCATAAAGATAACATCAGAATAAAATAACATCACATCAACATATAATGTTTACATTGCTTAATAGATAGCGGTCAAAAGTAACCAAGTTCCAAAGTCACAGCATCAACAAAACAAAGCATTACAAAGAAAACACAGCTGAACCAAACATCCAAAATGGAGGGGTGTTACACAAAGAATGAAAAAGATCAAGAATGAAGTCAAGCCCCCAGGATCCAAGATCCCAAATCAAACCCACAAGATACATAATCATACAATGACAAGAAAGAAAAATATGAAAATGAAAAGCTCTGATCATTTGTCCAACTAGTTGTGGATTATATCTATGCTTGTTTGTTTGGAAAAAGAAATGCATACTCACTCTGGGGCAACAAAACTCTTGGTCGTCTGCCAGTTGAGAAATCCCAAAAGTATACTCACTCTGGGGCCACAAAACTTCTGGTTGTCCATGAGGTGAGAAAACCCAAAAGGTGAGAAACATACACTAGTTGGTGTGCACTCGAATACATAGGTGGCTATGGGGAAAGTCATGTCGCTGAATGGCCTTCCTGATCAACCTTATTAAAGTTATACCTCTTGATAACTTTAATAAGGTGCAACAAAGGAAAATGATTTTTGAGCTCTATGAAGTAAGCAAAACTTTGTATGCATGATACTCATAGACATTGTTAATGTAAGATAGTGTGAGGATTATTCAAAGGGATTTTGCTTAGTTCCTGCAATGTCTCATCTTAGGGAACATCATGCAAAATGTATCCAAGAGAGTATACATGCAAATAGTCTCATCTTGTTTCCAAGAGAGAACAAGTGCAAGGTCTCATCCAATGCAACATTGTACCTAATGCTTCCGAGAGAGGAAATCGTAAGAAAAAGAAAATTGCACAATGAAATGTGAGTGGTGATGTATACCACCACTTTAAAGCAGTTGCGAACACCAGTACTATGAGCAATTTCTTTATAGTAGAAGAAGAGAATATGAGAGCTTACTCAGAAAGCCCTATGGAAAGTCATATGTTTCTAACAAGCTATGCCATGAATAAGGGAGTATGTCACATGCGATCCATCCTAAGGAACATTGTCCATGTCCTAATCTTGCTCTTATATGTTCATGAAAAGTTAACGACTAGCCAAAGGAGGCAACAACAAGTGACATATGAGGACAAGGCTAGTGAACCCCTTGCCCCCACTTAGTGGAGGACAAAGGTGAGCTGAAATGATGGATGAAATGCATTCTAGAGTGAAAATCGATATCAATTAGAAGAATTAGGTGCCCCCATAGAGGGAAGCATATCAAACTCCTGAAAATGTTGGATTTTATGACTCAAAGCATTACATTCATTGGTGGAGTGACCATGAACTCTATGATATGCACAAAATGAAGTCTTGGAATAACATTTCTTAGGAGTTTTGGGAGGGGGGATGATCAAGTGATCTTGGAGGAGTCTCGACAAGATACCCTCTTGATCAATGGTAGAAGTTGGTCTTGTGGTTTGCATCAAAGATACATCTTGCTTAGCAGTAGATGTCATACTTACACAAGTTTCTCTAGATTGTGAGATTTTTTTCTCACTCTTACACAAGGAGAGAAAATTTATTGAATGCCAATCATTGGTGTCTTGTGAGATTACATTGAGATTAATAGAAGGTGTATTTGCTTGTTTGATGGATTGTAAAGGAGAAAAATCAAGACCACTAATGTATATCAGTTCAGGATACTTGACAACTAAAGTTGGCTTAAAATAATGTTGTGTGAGAGAGTTGATGTTGAGTGAAGGCTTGTTGATTTATATCATAGGACAATAACCAGGACCATGAGTTGTTTTTGTGTGATAGGATCGATAGGGTTGCGGATAACTTTCTCATTAGCACCACATCCTTTTCCACTATATCCAAGTTGTTTGAATAGTTCATAATTGCATCCATAAAGCTTCTTCATTGCTTTTGAAGTTGGGGGTTGTTCGTGATTAAGTTCATCAATTTTTTTTGTGTAATTTGGTTCATTAGCTAAAGTGGTTGAGGTGGATGCTTTCGAAAGGTCGTCTGAGTCATGTTCAAAATCCAAGGAACCCCAATCATCTTTTGATAGCATTGTGACTTTCTCAATATATTGTTTGTCTTTTTGTTGAACGGGTTCTGGTTGTGTAGGTGATGTTGATGTGTTTAAGGAGTTTTCTTTGTTTTGCTCAAGTTGTAAGACACTACTAGGTTAAGGATATGTGTCAAGTGTGTGGACTATGTTGTTGTAGATGTATTTCATTTTGCGATGAAGAGTGGAAGACACACCATTCATTACATGAATCTATTGTCTAACTAAGATAATATTATATGAAAGTTCATAAGGCATAACATGGATTGGTGTATTCAAGGTGGCCACTCCGAAAATAAGAGGTATAATGATTACCCCTAGTGGTTTTTTTTTATATTGTCAAATTCCTTAATAGAGAAAGAATCAGGTCAAATGGTTGATTGATCAATGCCAAGCCTATCCAAAAGGCTCACACTACAAACATTGAGGGAAGAACCAATATCTACAAGAGTTATCTTTATCCCTTTTTGTTTTTATTGTGCTAAGATCATGAAAGCTTCATTTTTTTTTTGCACATACAAAGAGGGGAGTTCACTTTGGTGGAAAACAATGTCAGCGTGTAGTCCTTGAATCATGGCTGCTATATTAGTTGGTGGCACATTAGAAGGGACAAGAATTTTTTTGTAAGGTTGTTTGGATCATGTTGTGATAGTGAGGGGAGGCTTGAATAAGGTCCCACAATGACATCTTAGCAGTAGTATTCTTAAGTTGCTCAACAAGATCATACTCCTTATGACTTGGCAGAAAAGGGTTAGGTGGGATAGGATTAGGATATGGTAATAGTGTCGAGGTTGGTTGTGGGGGTTGTAGATTTTTTCTAGTGTTATACATATTCAAGCAATGGTATTATGACTCAGTTCCTACGAAACATTATTTTGAGGATGGTAAAGGATAAGTTTAGGTTTATTTTGAGGGTGTTTTTTGTGTGAAGGTGGGTAGAGAATTAGAGGGTTGTTAGGATGTCCCACGAGGTATGTATGAGGACCATTGATAGAGGGGGATCTAATGGAAACTTGCACATTCATAACCTCGGTGTTCTTGGGTTGATATATCTCTAATAAAGGGCAATTGAGAATCACCTTTTTATTTAAGGAAGACACATTATTAGTGTTGCCTTTGCCAAACACCATGATATTCTCTGTAGAAGGAGAGTTTTAAGGAGAATAACAAGCCATATGTTCTTGGCAAGTAAGGCTTGGTTCTCCCAAAATGACTTCAACACCAATAGGGGAATGATCAATGATGGGATTATCAAGAGGTGGATGATTAGGAGAAGGTTTTAGTTGAGTGTCCATTGTCTTTAAGGTCTCATTCTCTTGTGCCATATTATCTACCCTACAAAGAGAGCTTGTAATATGTTCATCCAAGGGTAAAGTAGCTTCATCACAAGTGGGGGAGGTATCAAGAGAAGGACCACTATGATTTTCAAATAGATTATCCCAAATGGGAGGAGCATTAGGAAAGGGAGGATCGAGTGGCTCATGATTCTTAATAGGGATGTCTTCTAACACCAACCTATCCTCTTTACATCAAGGAGGGATATTAGGAGATGAGCAAGGTGGATTGTCATTGTTATGGAAACTAGCTAAGGTGATATTGATAAATGTTTCTATGATCTCATGTTCGTGTTGTCTAACATCTTCCAAAGGGGGATAAGGAGATGGAAAATCAAAACTCTCAATGTTTTTATCTTCCTTCACCAAGATACCTACATCAGTAATAGGTGAGGTACTGAGGGAAGAACAAGTATGATTGTTATAATTGTCCACACTACCATTCTCACCAATGGGCCCAATGTAATATTAAGGTTTGTGTCAATGGTTTGATCGTGTTTCCTAAAGTCCTCATTGTTGCAATCAAAATGGAGTTCATAAGAGGGAATTTTGTATTGATACAATCCACTATTAATGAAATCAAAGTCACATCTTTTGAAAGAAAACATGCTATGATGAAAAAGGAAAGAAAGTAAAACGCAATGACTTAAAAGGAAATGCAATTTTTAGTTTTTAAGAAAGCTAATTTTCTATTTATACAATGCAATAATCTGAAAATGAAATGTTGTGAATGCAAAATTGCAACTAAGCAATGGATGAAATGAGCTATTTTAGGCTAGATTTGATGAAATGCATGCTACAAAAATGCATCCAACTGATCCTAGGAAATGGCACCAAAAAGAAGCCTAAAAATAGGGTTTGTAACTCTATAAAATGTCATTTCAAGGGTCAAAAGGGATAGATTTTCCCATGGTGACAAACAAGTCCCAATATGGAATTTTTTTAGAATTTTCAAAAAAAATTGAGTGATTTTTATGTATTCTGAGTGCTATGATGCAAACCTAAGGTAAAAATATAGAATTTCAGAAAATGTAAATGAATTTAGATGTTAAAAATCCAACCTAAATGCACTTTTTATGAATGCAAAATTTAACTCCTAGCACGCAAATGAATCATGCAAACCCTAATGCAAGATAGATCTATGATGAAGGACACCAAAGCAGAAAAGAGAAGTATTCAAAAAGCAAGTTCACCAAAATGAATCGTAGATTTTTGACACCCTAATCGTTCCTAGCACTTCTAGGGTTTTTCACCTAAAAGGAGAAAGAAGGGCCAAAAGATCTAGCTAGTTCACTCAAATTAAAATGTGTGTGATGTAATTAAGGCTAAATGCAATGATGTGTTGGAACCAAAATTTTCACATAAAATTTTGTTGATTTTGTTATGTAAAATTAGAAGTATCTCTCAGTATTCTCATAAAATTTATGTTTATGCCATCCACATATTCAAATTAGCCTTTTACTGCCATACCGTTGCCATACTTGATCACCCGATATGCACATTTCCTTTTACCTCCTTACACCGACCTCCAACAAAGTAACTCATGGTAGCATGGTAAGAGGTTAGTTGTATATCATATTACCACTATACTACAGATGGTTGATACCTAGCCCACAATACAATGGGTCATTATCAGTACTAGCAAGGGGAACTGCTATACCGCAAAGGGTCAGAGTGAAGCTTGTGGCAGAGCAGTAAAGAGAATAGACATACGGCCGCAGGAGAATGGCTATACCATGGGGGGTTGGAATGTGGCCCGTGGTAAAGCAATATATATGGTAAAGCACTAAGTAATCACCGTGGTACCGCGAACGAATGAACAATGATGAGTGGTAGCACAATAATCAACTGTTGGAGCATTAAATGAAGGCCAGTCACATCAATCGACATCAAAATATGAAATTTAGCTCGGCGTTAAGGATTTGAATAATGCATAACTTATGTGGAGTTAATGTAATGTGATATGATAATTAAACAAGATAGATAGCGAATTTGTTCACTCGTGGTGATAAAAGTTGAATGTAGGTGAGCTTAAGGTGTAACAACTAGAAGAATTCTTCAGGGCAAGTAATATTCCAGGTAAGTTCTACTCACCATGCATTGAATTTTAAGAAATGGCACCTAATAAAATGGAAGTAAGGACTAGAAAAGAGGAAAAATCCAATAAAGCTTCATTACAATTGCCATTACTTGCACTGCTACCCACTTTAGTCGATAAAGGTTATAAGGGGGTCTTTAAGGATTTAGCTCAGGGGTGTAAAGATCCAATAATTCCACAGTCTGGGTGGAATTTGTAGTAGTATTTTTATAAGAATAGAAATGAAGGGGTCCCGATATCGAACCCATGGACTCTTGATATCAAACCCATGGAATCTAGATACTATGCCCTATCAAAAGTTGCTAGGCTTCTAGATGGACAATGTCTAGTAGATATCTCCAAGGAAGCTATAATTAGGTGTTTTGACCTAAATAAGAAGGCTATCATAGAAATAGATTTGGGGAGACTAGAGCCAGAGTACAAAATATTAAAGAGGACTTATAGAATTGATGAACTCCCCCTGCACATGAAAAGGGGTGACAGGAATAGAATCCTTCCTATTCTGTCTTCAAAATTTGAACCCTTTCTAGTGGATCTGACTTTTAGACTTATTTCAAAAACACCTATTATGCATTATGCCAGATTCTTGGATTTGATGTTGAAGAAAATATGTTAGTTGGATTGATGAGGATGGCAAAGATTATCCAACACCCTGAATCCAATGTGGAGTTTGATTTTGCTTCTATCATTGAGGAATGAATTCATGAAGGTCTATTACAAGTTAGGGAAGCTAAGGCCCCTATCACTTTCAGAAAATATTCTCTATTGTGTCATTTAATTCTATTTCAAAATAAAACAAAGTGGATTAAAAGGGTGAAGTTGAGCACACATGAAAATGGAGTTATGCTCCTAGTGCAAAATAGGTGCTATGTTTGGGATAGTAGGTTCCCTGAAGCTGACTATATTGTGTTTAGGTATGACTTTTCAATTAGACTAATTGATTCCCTTCGTTTTCCTACACCAAGGCTACCACAATATTTAATAGAGGTTATGATACCGGTGCAATACAAACCAGACTAGGGTTTCATACACAACTATGCTAATTGGTTTTTTATGCCACAATATACCATCATTAGGGTGTATGGTTGTGATTAAGCCCCACATGTCTTACCAAATTTTTTTTCTACTAGAGTATTATTTTTAGAATTTATCTAGAAAATGCTTTGGAAGGAGTGTAGTCTCATGAAGAATTAGAGAAAGGGGAATTTCTTGCCTAATTTGATAGTCTTTGAGGAGCTACCAGTTGGATTAGATATATTGGAAGAAGTGCAGGGTTTCATAAAAGCCAAATTTTCTCTCAGATTAGGAAAAGTGAGAGTTTGTGAACTAGAGGGTCACATCAAAAATATCAGAGGATCCTACTTACAAAGAGGGTGATAACACATGCATTTGATCCAAAAGAAGATGTGATAAGAAACCTGGTATACTTTTTAGATGTGTTTGAAACAAGGAAGAAATGGTTAATGATGATGAGATGGGAGGACCAGATGAAAGATAAGGATAAGAAGTTCAAAGGGGTCTTTGATGAAGAACCAGACTTGTTGAAAAGGATGCAATTGGTTCTTAGTAAGTTTGATGAAATGTATAAAAGGGCTCAAGAAGAGAAATAAGCTCCACCATCTGCACCCTAGCCACCATCATCCATAGCCTCCATATTGCATACACCACCTCCTTCACCAATTCGTCCATCTCCTCCATCTCCAGCTGATGAGACTCCTGCTAAGAAACTTAGAGTTGAGTCACTAGTTGACTATGGGTCGAGTGATGAACAAGAAGTAGTCCTAACTTTGGTAGAGATGAAAGAAGTGGCAGAACTACAAAAGATGTTGGAGCCTCATAATCCAAAAAGAAGAATATCAACAGAAGTTGTTGATGAGATACAAGATGACGAGAGAATAATTACTTCTCTGTGGTTCATGGAGGATGATGATTTCATCCATAAAAGGGAATTCAAATATTTTTGGATAAAAATTAAAATGAAACAATTTGATGATAGAGTGAAGGTTAACCTCATTGGGATTGATGATTCAAAGTTTGCAGAGGTGCAAGCCCAGACAATGGTAGAGTTGGATATTGTTAAAATCAATATTATTCCCAAAGAAGCAAGTGAGTTGGCGCTATATAGTAAGATGTTAATCATGCATGGGATGGAAATCTCTAAGGTATTTTTGTTAGATGAAATCAGAGCTAAGGATGATCCAAACTTGGTTGTAGAGTTTGATTCAGAAGGAGTCTCAAGCATAGGATACAATCCTACAACCTAGACCCTTGCCCTATGGAAAAAATAGAAGAACACAAGGAAGCCAAGGCTTTTGGATGTAGTACAGGAAATGAGAAGATCTATAATGGTCAGGACAATGAAGGATACTACTCCAACAGAAGCAAAAACCATAACTATGCACTCCACCATGTTTACAAAGGATGTAGTAGAAAACATGGAAAAGAAGTTAACAAAGTACAAGAAAAGACTCAAGTTATCAAATGATGAAATAAATAAGTTATTCATTGAAGGTTTCAGATTAAAGCAACAATTTCAACAAGCCATAGATGTAAAAGGGGATGAAATAGTTGTCTATCATCCACCTACTCCAGTTGAAGATCCATAAATCCCATAGTTGAAAGAAGAGATTGAAAATTTGAAGAAACATAATATGGATAATGTTAGGAAGTATATCCTAAGTACACCTCAAAGGAAATATTGAAGCATAGAGTTTGAGTTTTAAAAGAGAAGATAAGTGGAGTACATGAGGGTTTAAATCATTTGGTGGAAGCTTTGGAACAAATAAATACTAATTCCCCAATCCTAGAGGAATTACATAAAATATGGAAGCCCACTTACCATATTTTAACCACTTTATGCAAACAAACATAGAGGGATCTTGATGAACCTCTGATATTAAAGCCTACTCAAGAGATGGTGAAGGAAGTTATTCATTTTCATAAGAATTTGATTGAAATGAAGAAGGTAGAGAATAGAAGGAATTAATTTGATTCAATAAAACACAGTTTCAATCCTTTGGTCATTAGAGATGATGGAAAATTCAAGGATATGGATGAATAGAAGAATGAATTTGATCAAATGGTTCCTCAATGCTTGACATGTATTCAGGGTGATGGTGATATCAATCTAGAGAAATTTCACGCTCTGCTTGATACAATTATGACATTGGATAATGGTTACACAAAGATTGTTGTAGATGCCAGAAACTTGCTTGATAGCAGATGGAAGAGTCACCTTGCAACCTTCACTGTTGCACATGAATTCAAGTGGCCGAATGGCTTAACAATAAGCAAGTGGCAGGAAAAGTATTTGGGCTCGGATGAAGATTTATCAACATCATTAGATGGAAAACATATCATAAAGTAAGATTTTTGCATAGGTATTAGATGACCACGGGCTTCTTACTCAAAGATTAACAAATTGGCATGTGTTAGTTATCTCTAATATGTTTTATCTTTTCTGTTAAGTTTTGTTATCAAAAGTCACATCCTTTGGTATAAAGCTTGTTGCGTCTCATATAAATAAGAGAGACCAAGACCATAAGGAGGGATGAGATTAGAATATTAGAGTAGGTAGAAGAAGTAGGAAAATACAAAATTGATACAATGTTTTTATCAAAAAGGATCAAGATGCACATGCAAATTTTGAAGGAGTTAATTGAAAATATTTGATTTGGTGGCTCTATGTTGATATCATTTTTTTGTTAATTTAATAGAATATATTATTAGTTTGTCTCCATAATTGATATTTCTTTGTTGTTTGAATTGATATATCAAGCATATTTTCAATTTATCAATGCACATTTGTTGTATCTATGTGGTACGATTAATTGGGTCTTCCAAGTAAAGATTAAAATCTTTTTGATTATTCACAACAACTTAGAATTATTATTTTGGATTGTTAAAGAAGAATTTGATAATTACATCCCTGCCTATTTATACAAGTTATAAACATAAAATGTCCAAACAGTTAGAATTATTGCTAGTTACAGGTCACTTAACTATGATTTCTATTTGACTCCATATACCCAATAGAGCACTGGTCCCTCACATTCCATCATTTAGTTTCATTTCATTTTAAATATTTCACATCTATTAATTGAACATATTTCTTTGATATTGCTTATACAATCTATACCAAAATAATAATTTATTTATCCACTCCCACTTGCCATTGTGGATAAACTGCTTTAGGGAATCAACACAAATCAAGTCTCCCTCATTCATATAGGTATACCTGCCTAGGTCTAGCAGCACTTGAAGAGAAGAAGGTCTAAACCATTTGGCCTTGTATGTTACCCTGAAATATACCAGGAGTTTGGAAAACTCTTGAGGTATTTTACCTACGTTTTTGAGAGCTAATAGTTTCATGAATCTACTGGGGAGTCCACTCAGAGTCAGGGAATTTTTCATAGAGTTAAAAATCTTATAGACTCTGCTGGGAATAAGAGGTTATAGAATTTGTCACTTTTAAGAAAGTGAGTGGCAACTCTGATAAAATAAAGAATACATTAAAAAATCACAACAATTCAAAATGCATGGTAGGAGGTCCCAACACAAAGGAGGTGCTACTGGAAACAATAAATGGCCACATAAGGATAATAAGGGTAAGAAGGTATCTAATGACATGTGCATAACAATTAAGGACAAAGCATGAAAACTACACTGTGAGACATATGATCGTTATGATACATGGAGAGATAGTTTAGGTGGAGAACCATGTATTCCTAAAGAAAGAAGAAACCCTTTTTATAACCCTCAGAAACGAGAAGAGTTTGACACAAAACTTGAGGCTCAAAGAGTCAATATTTAGTAGGAATATGATCAAAAGATGGAAGGTAACCAAAATGATCCCATTAATAATATAGCCCTTGAAGGAGATTATGCATTCATGACTCTGGAAGAATTAGAAGCACACTTGGAATTTGAGACACAAGAAGTGGAGAGAGAAAAAGTAGAATAGGAACAGAAGAGGCTCCAAATAATAAAGGAACTCCAAGATTTGAAACTATAGAAAGCTCAAATTAATGCTCAGATGGCTAATCTCTCTAGTTATGTACCACCTTATAGGAAAGGAAAAAATAACGCGGGACGTTAAAATCCACTAAAGGCTCAACAAAATCATATGGAGAATCAACACAAATAACCAAATGTTCCACCCCACAACCCATCACAACACCTAAATTCCCAACCATCTAATGGTCAACAATATGTGCCACCTCCCCATGCATAGTATAACAATCCACCATATCAATATCAGTATCCTCACAACCCACCCCCTTAGTAGTACACAACCATGGTAAGAAAATTTGACTTGGTAGGACTTCAATTATGTCCTTACCGCATGGATAGTAGCTAGAGAAGCCTAGTCCCAAAATTTATAGGAAGCACTGCAATTACTGCTGAGGAGCATTTAAGGATTTTTAATGCCTTTATTCAAGATCTAGAGATGCAGTATGAAGACATGCAAATGAGGTTATTCAGGAAGTATTTAACTGAGGAAGCTAGAGATTGGCTCAATAGCTTACCAACAACTTCTATTGATTCTATTCAATAATTTCATGATCAATTCCTTGAACAATATGGGAACCAATGTGCACTAGACTTTATCTTTCATGAATTAGTAACCATCTAAAAGAATTAGAATGAGTCAATTTATGACTTTAACCGAAAGTTTAATAAATTGCAAAATAAGATACCACTCGGGTGAAATTTGGTAGACCCTATAGCATTGACTATTTATTTGAAGGCATTTGATCCAAAAATCAAGATATGAGCTTAGGAATAGGTGTGCCAGGAATCTAGTTGAAGCTTAGAAAATAGCATTAACCATAGAAAATGATAGGAAGGCTACAAAAATGGTTGCTAAAAGGGATAACCCTAGGGTTCCTCAATAGTTGAACAATCCTCAGCATAGACAAGAAATTGTGTACAAAAGTGAGAGGCCAAGGTTACATGACATGTTTTACAATACAAATTGGAAGGATGGAAAGCTTGTGATGGACAGACCTAGAAACAAAGAAACTCAAAATCCCTTGAAGAAGAGAGGAGCATATATGGTTAATAATAGTCTTTGGTGTGAAATTTGTGATGCTCCACATTCCCTAGATCACTGTATCATAGCTCAAAAATTACAAGAAGAAGATCACATAATCTAAAGAACCTCTCAAACCATTCACCCCATTGAACAAAGGTAGGTGGTGTTTTGGTTCATCGTGTTCGTGTTGAGTTAAAGGATGATTATGATGGCTCCTTATTATGTTGTCTCCCGTTTGAGTCATTTTGGTTGAAGAGATTTTCAAATGTTAAGTTTTCGTGTTGAAACCATATTTGCTTCTTTACCCTTGGTTGTGGATTGTCGTTCTTTTGGCTTCCAGAGGCTTGAGATTATTGTCAGTTGATGTTCTCTCTTTATGTGCCCTTGATGAGGCAAGTGTTTTGATATCATGATTTTAAAAGGGTTGTACATGAATTGTTGAGACTTTGATTATGTGTTTATAGCGAGATGGTTAATGCCTCGCGTGGTTTGGTCTTGAGATTATTTTTTTCATTACGGTACAACCCTTGCCTAGTTTGGTTTATGTTAGGGGTCTTAGGGAGAGTGGCTCTTCGTGGGCGCCGGCCTCAGAATGAGGAAGGGCTCAGGATAACCCACGAAGAGAGTAATTAAACAAGTGATAACCTAAACAATAGAATTTAGGGGGATGGGTAGTAAAACACACAAGATAATTAAAATTGGATTCCTCGTCTATGCATTAGGGCTACCATAGACTAGTGATAGACTAAGAAGGCCGTGGTCGGAAAAGTCGTAGTCTCGTCTTCATGAGAGATTATCTGCTCGCATTAGCTACCCTATGGTGGCCTCAGTTAGGAGGAAGGGCCAGGAGATCCATAGATGCGGCGCCTCATTTGGAGGAAGGGCCAGGGAGAATCAATAAGAGCTATCGATGACACTCTCCACTAGACACCCTTGTTCTTGTTTCTTGTCACCTCTGGATATTGTAATCTTTATGTTGTTTCAGATTCTTGTGAAAATGATTTATGAATGTTCTTTGGTGACTTGCTTAATTGTTATTGCTTGGGTTAAATGTGATGAGTTTTCATAGCTTTATTTGATTTTGTTGACTCATGAATGTTGTTGATTATGTCATTGTAATCCTTGAGTTTTATGATACCTTTGTATGACGTTGAGTCTTGTGGTTCCCTGTTTGGATGTTCTTGGTTGAGGTCTCTTCTTGTCAACTCCTTAGCACAGGGGGTGGGTCTTCGGACCCACGTGGTCGGGTGGAACGTGCTAAGCACCCCATTGGGTCCCCAGTCGAGGATCGAGAGGTGTGGATTGGTGCTTGTTGCGACGACTCCAGAGTTGTATCCGTATTGGAGCCAATTATGATATTGTGTATTCATCTATTCATTTGTATCATGTTATCTTGATTGTATGGTTTCCGTTCATATTTGGAAACACTTTTGTATCCTTGTACCTCTGGAACATTGTACTGTAATGTAACGTTAAACCTTGTGTAAATATTGGTCATGGTAGTTGTTATTCAATGTGTTGAGTTAATCATGTATACGTTGTATTTATGTACACAAATGGTTTCTTATCATTGATATATTATGTATGTGTTACATTTATTAATGTTTACTTTGTTATGGATTATATTCTTGGCTTTTATTCTTTTTGTCGTTGTGTGGATCTAAGTCTCGTAATGACTCCTCGTGTACCCCAAGGGATGTATGTGTTAAATGAATCTACTTAAATGAAATTCATGTTATGACTTAATGTGTATTACATGTATGTATGTTAACTTTAAAAAAAAAAATGCAGTAATTATTGTTTAATTGTCCTTTGGGGTTCGCACGACGGGGCATTACA